>JASPKZ010002482.1:0-13937 GCA_030220185.1 Diploptera punctata
AAACAGCTATTTTTTTTGATCAACCTGAGTGCTCCATTTTCTAAAATGCACAAAAGAACCGGTTTTGTTTATGGATGTTGACATGTGTTTTGTTAATATCAGTAACCCATTGACTCCGGTGACTCACTACAAAGGAAAGTATTAGACATGTATCATATTGTCGCGGATGGCGGTTAAGGTAGTAAACAAATTGTCATTTGTTTAGATTAAGTTCCACAATGTTTACGTTAGAGTTTTCTTTTCTTTTTTTCTTTTTTTTCCCAATACTTCGGTCTATAGTCAATAGCAAGAATATTGACATGATGTTTGGTGTATTTTGAACGGAATATATTGTAAAGGGATTGAGTGCAAGGTAAAAATATTTGGAGAATTAGAAAGTTCGTGAGTTGTGTATAGAGTATAGATGTGCTGACCAAGTTACATTAAATTGAGAATATTATACTCTACCCGGGGCACGCCGTAGCGGTAGTGGTTAAGGCACTGAGCTACAAGCCGGAGGGTCGAGGGTTCAAGTCCCGTTCGGGTCAGGATTTTTAAACTGACCCAAACCCTCTGGCGGCACTATGGCCCTGGGGTCGACTCAGCCTCTAACGCAAATGAGTACCAGACGTTATTCTGGGGAAAAGGCGGCCGTCACCCAGGGCTGACAACCCGGCTGACATAAATTGCCGATTGTCTAGAAAAAGTGGGAGCCTTAATCTCCTACTACCCCAAAGGCCTCCGGGTCTGTTGTGGGATCGCTTTACTTTACATATACTCTACTACTCACACCTTAAAACTGGATATTTTATCATCATCATCATCATCTGCATTCATGGATTAGGTCTGTTGACCCGTTCCGACTTCAGCCCATCTCTTTCTAGGATATTTTATTCGTGCCCTAATAATCAGAAGAAATTATTCAATTTTAATACAAATATGTTTCATTTAAATTTAAGAAATTACGATTCATTATAGCGTGAGGTTTTTTTAGGGTTTTTCCACACCTGTAAGACAAATGTCAGGAAGCTTAGGACCCAACGGTCCCCGAAAATAATCCCCCCAAATCGAAAACATTTATTGTCTACATTATTAAGATTAGAGTTTATTGTACTTTAACTGTATCTTATTATATATTTTTATCTAATCTCTTTTAATTATGAATTATATTTTAGAATGGTTTTTTAAACTTTTTCTGTGTGCGAGGGGGCTTTAGGTCTTTCAATTTGCCATCATTATCATCAACCCTCACCGATGTGTAAATTAACGGGCAGCTACCACACATATAATTTCTTAGTAAAGCTACAAAGCATGAAATGAAAAATGCTATGATTTCAGTGAAAGGCCTGGCCTCGGGTAGAATTACTAGACAATATAAGTTTTTTTTAAACGAAAATTCAAAGAATTCATAGTTCGTATGTTATAAACTAGCTATTACACCGACGTCCGCTGCTACGCCTAAACAAATGAAAATTAATGTGTTTTTATGTTTAGTAAAAGGAAAAGTAATTATAAATTTATATTGGTAATTAATTTTTATACACAGTGCTGATTACTCCGTGTTGCCTAGGAATCTACTTATCCCGATTTTCTTGGCATCAATGAAACAAAAAAATTGTTATTGTGAGTTATGCGTAAAAGATAGACATATGCTACCACGGCCTTATTTGCAGACGGTTTTGAGATATTTCAATTCTGTGTACATGAATTTGATGTATGTGTTATGGATTAGGCTGCTTAAGTCATTGAAGCGTCCAAAATGCTACTTTTTTCCACGTTTTTCACTACAAAGGATGACCTTTAGGGGCGAAGGGGCTCAATGCTTTCAGCTTTCTTATAGCCAAAACCGTCCCGGGAAATTACTGAACATTTTGCAAAAATAAATAATAGTTTTAAAAAACTAAAACACCACGCTTTATTAGAAAACCGAACTAAAAAATTGAAAATAAATTTAATTTCCAACACGCGTGGGATAAAATTAATGTGGTCAACAAAAAAATAATCTCCAACACGTTTAGAATAAAACTACAGTAATCTACAAAAATTACCATCAAAAGCGTGGGGTTCGTTTTATGGTTTTTACATTTTCTGCTTAGAGACTTTACTATTACCAATATCAGTTTATTATCAAATATATTAATTGATATAGAGTACCCCACGCTTATTTTTTTGTAGATAACTCTAGTTCTATTCTATATGTGTTGGACTTATTTTTTTGTTGACCACATTAATTTTATCCCAAGCGTGTTAGAAATTAAAATTATATTTAATTTTTTTAGTTCGGTTTCCTAATAAAGCGTGTTGTTTTAGTTTTTAAAACTATTATTTATTATTTTATTGATGCATTCTCGGCCAAGTTTTTTCTTTTTATTCTCACCCATTCAATTAATCTTTCTCAAGATTTTTTCCCTAGAATTTTTGTCTAGTTTTCCTACAAGGAGTTTCCATGCCCCTCTTTCATTAATTAATTATGAAGGAAAATAAATATATTTATGTTATTTTTTTCTGAAATTAAAACAAAACTTTCAAGTTCTACTTCTCAAAACATGTTTTCTGTTTATGTTCACTTTTCCAGCCACCAATTCAATTTATTCTTCTTTCCAATAGTTTAGTGGTTTTCAGACATTGTTACACAGTACCCAGGGGTGTCTTGAAAGGCTGCCTTGGGTACCACAGGTCTTTTAATACTTATAGCCCATTATTCTCAATATGTACTACACGCGATATTAGTGCGTTACTATCTTAGTTAATGATATTCTTCGATATTTGAGATATCAGTTTTCAGGTTCAAAAAGTGAAACATATATTCAGAGGTCTCTTATTACAGATTTCATAATATATTATGTGCTATAAATCTCTGATACGGAACCCACGGGTGTATTCCCTTCTGGAAGTCTTTCATAGGAAACACCCACTGAACTTAGCCGGGTTTGTATCTGTAAACCTCATATCTAGATATCAGAACCGGAACTTAAAGTGTCTGTAAAATTGATGCTGTTCTGTTTATATTAATTTTAGTTTCAATTACAAGATAGCCTACGTGGCACCCTGTTGAGAACATTTGGAAATATGAATGTATGAATCTGCATTTATAGTAGATATTAGATCTCGAAGTGACAGATCTGATATTGGGGAAGTTTACTGTCCTTGATCGTGGCTGTCAGGAGGTGCTAGAATAACGTCAGAAAAGAATGTGGACCCAGGGGGCCTCAGTATTTTCCATCTGTAAGAGTAGCTCATCTCACTCTCAATATCAGTTATACATTAAAATACTGAATTTAATTAAATTAGATCCTAATCCTAGAATTTTCCCCCTCGTTACTCGGGCAGGACGTAAACAGGTTGCAGCATAAATTCTAACATTTTGGTTGCAAATCTAATTGGACTTTGAAACAAATACATTACAGCTGATTGTAATTAGTCTAATATTTTAATTTAGCAAGTTAAGTACATTTTATTATTGTGTGAGACGTTATTAATTAACTTACTAACTCACTAACTCTCTGGTTATTAATTAAGGCATCGGGAAATCCCTGTCATCAGCCATTGTGAATCTAATAACTTATGATCCGTCCGAATGTTATCCTCCCACATACTACTTGGCTTTCCTAATGGTATTTTCCCCAATGATTTTCCAATCAACTGACAACATACGGATATAGATATAAATTATGCATTTCCTGATTCTAAAGCTTCCTACGTTCTTCATTATAATTCCCTTACGGGTTCGAATATTCATTTTAGGATCCTAGTTTTCGAATATTAGTGACAATGAATAGGTATTAAATGCAATTATATTATTTTAAAACTTCGTAAAATCCATTAATACAATCATATAACCTCTGACTTCACATATCGTTAACTATCAACTTACTGTGGAAAGGATTACGTTTTGTATTAGACATGTACAAACTTTAAGGATATGAAATCAAAGTTAGAACTGCACTTCGCACAATTTTGAGCTTTTGGTGAAGAATAAGGATATGAATTTGTTTTAGGATAGGGGTTCAAAGAAGAGAGTGATGTGTTTTTAGATCATATCTGAGGAAATTGAATGAAAACGTTAAATAGTGCCTCCAAATAGCTATAACGAATATTCTGACCACTTATGACCTTGTTGGCTGGAAAATCATCCATCTCTGTGATTGACACATGTAGATACAGGTCTAGCAGCAGGTGTATAACCTAAGGGTCTGTAATGCCATGGACTTTAACTGATGTACTGTTGAACACTACACTTTTTATAATAATAATAATAATAATAATAATAATAATAATAATAATAATAATAATAATAATAATAATAATAATAATAATAATAATAATAATAATAATAATAATAATAATAATACATGTCTAAATGGCTCAACGAGTAGGGTGCGTGTAGGCAAACAGTTTTCAGACACTTTTGAAATCCAGAATGGGTTGAAGCAAGGAGATGCACTATCTCCTCTACTATTTAATTTTGTACTAGAGCATGCCATTAAATCTTTAGAGAATGAGGAAGGCTTACAACTGAATGGTATTAATAAGCTGTTAGTTTATGCTGATGATGTAGTACTACTGGCCGATAGCGAGGAGATACTAAAGGCCAACACGCACACACTATTGAGTAACACTAAGAAATTAGGACTGGAAGTAAATATCAGTAAACTAAATATATGGTCACACATAGAAATAAATTATATAATGGAAATGGACAGTTAATGACAAATGAGGGAAATTTTGAGGAATTGGCTGAATTCAAATACCTAGGAACAATAATCACAAATAGGAATGAGATGCACAAAGAAATTAAACATAGGCTCAATTCTGGAAATGCATGCTATTATGCATTGCAGAGACTTTTGATGTCCCAACTCCTTTCAAAAAACGTTAAGCTGAAAATATATAAAACTATTATTCTACCAGTTATATTATATGGGTGCGAAACATGGACTCTTACTTTAAGGGAGGAAAGGAGATTACAGGTATTTGAGAATAAAGTTCTTAGGAAAATTTTTGGACCAAAGAGAGATGAACAGACAGGTGAATGGAGAAGACTACTTAACAATTAACTACATGGTCTTTATAGGAAGCCAGATATAATAAGAACAGTTAAGTCCCGTAGACTGCGATGGGCAGGACATGTTGCGCGTATGGGGAATGAAAGACGTGCATGGAAACTTCTTGTAGGAAAGCCAGAAGGAAAACGCCCAGTTGGTAGACCAAGAATGAGGTGGGAGAACAACATTAACTATGATTTGAGGGAAGTAGCTTATACAGGGAATGATTGGAAAGCATTAGCTCAGGATAGGGATGTATGGAGAGCTTATGTCCGTGCGGCCATGAACCTACGGGTTCGATAGTGCCAGTGAGTAAGTAAGTAATAATACATTTATTTCCCTTGGCAGAATTAGAGTCTTGCGGACTTGTCATAAAATAAGCCTTGTTTTATATCTAAATTGCATATTTTGGTAGAATAAATTATTAAAAGTGGATCTATAATTTACGTAAGATAATTGGTCTATACAAAATGTGTTAATTTGTTTTAAATGTACGTAATAAGAAGAATATAGAAAATAGAAATACTAATGGCTTAGAATCTATCTATGTATTTATAACGGCGTAGCCCAGTGTTGAGACATTGCCTCTACTTTATTTGGAGTTAATATACCAAATTCATTTAGTTACCTTTTTTGTCCATAGATGCAATGAGTGGCATGCGGTGAACACACCGACTCAATGAGACATCTATCAAGCAACTAATGTATTACTAAGATGTTTGAGATCGATAAATGTTGCTTAGAGGCATTTTTATTCAGGCTTAAGGATATTTTACGAGCCGGTAAATCTAATGACATAGAAAAAATTAGAATATTTTGACAGAGGAAATATAGGCCTAAAGAACAGAAAGAAGAATAGAAAAAATATGTAAATGAAACTATTGACATAGATTAAATTGAAATCTTCGACAGAGGAAAATTAATTATCCGATAAGTAATTGAACGAACTTATCGTAAAGGCGTCAACTTCGCGGCAGCGCCTGAACTCCAGGAAAGGGCAATGGCTATAGTGAAATAAGTAAAATACAATGAGGTTTTGTGAAGATAAATAGTTGGCAGATTAATAACTTGCGACCTTAATGTCAAAACTGTAGTGAGAAGATATCTTAACGGGAGATATATACGATTAGGCCTATAAAAATTAAGTTTGAAAGGAAGTGAGAGAGAAATCAATATACCGTAGTCTGTGTCTGATGCTACGACGAAGCTAAGAGAGATATTTAAATACGAAAATATCGTCATCACACAAGATTGTTATAATTGTTCTTTTTTTATCGTCTTTCATTTTTTTACTTCCTCTTTCATACATTAAGATTCCACGTAGAAAGACACTCTTTCAAAATAGAACCGCACTATTCCCTTTACTAAAAAATTGCATTTCCAAAGCATGGAATCGATCCCAGTGACCTTGTTCTGAACCTGGTCAGGAAATCATAAGAGCAAATCAATTTTGTTAATCAAAACTCCGTCGCACAGGAACAGCGTAAACTAAGAGAATTCGTCATCAAATCGAATTATGGTCCGACTTTGCTGGTTTACATAATATATCTTTATTTTATTATCTAAATCGTATACATCCAGTTACGTTACGAGAAAAGAAACAGCGAATGCTAGTTTTAAATTACGATTTTCAGATAAAATCCCACTCATAATAAATTAGTACCTTCCTCCATGTATTAAAGTTACATTACAGAGTTTGGTTCCGAATAATCTAAAATGACGGCTTCCAGAGTGATGTTTAAATTTTAGTTTCAGGTGAATCCCGCTCATAATAGTCTAATTTATTTATTAAGGGCACCCGGTACAAATTTCCATGCAATTTGGTTTTAAAATATGCAACATTCAAAAGTAATTTTCTCGGCTTATTCTTAAGTTATGTGTATGTAACTTAAGTCACTAATTAAACAAATCATTGTGAAAATAATGACACTAGTTCACTTTTTTAGACATATTTCTTCACGAGTAATTTAAAATAAAAAAATTAAAACAAAAATCCAACTTCTTAAAATCATTGTCTTGGTAAACTTTTCTCCAAAACTACTCACCCAATTGTATCCAACATTTAGTATGTTACTGCCCATAGTCCATTTGACAATAATGTTGCTTGTATTCAGATATAGTGTGTGTTTTATTTTTAAAAAAATTCAAAGACTGAACATTTGTTTGATAACTATTTTGCATATCTATTTTGTTTTTATTTAAAACACTATAAATACCACAAAGATAAATTTACCTTATTATTATATACATCATTAAACTGCATATTCATACCAAAAATTATTCTCCTATCTTTCATAGTTTTAGAGAAAATATGAAAAAATACAAGTTATGGAAGAAAGCAAAACAACAAACAAATACTCCGTATTTAGATTAGAACACAGAGACGCAATTTTTTAAATAAAATTTTATGGGCTTAAATGTCCAAAATCGACAAAATAATATTACACATCAATCAAATAGACATTTATGGATTATTTGAAACAAAATTACTTTTGTTAATTGATTGTCATATATCGAGTTTGGTTCCGGAAAAAATAAAATTCCGATCGCTAGTGCATTAAAAGACACACACGCAAACGTACACTAACTAACTATACATATATATATGTTGTGTGTGAAATTTATACCAGAGAAGCGTTTATATGTACCAAGGCCGTGTCCAAAAATATCCGTCGCTTTTAACTGCAAGTCACTTAACTCCGGCGCCAAATTTCTCACGTAAACTATTGGGAAATAATACAACTCCTAACTTAGTGGATTGGATAACCTTTCACAACTTTGCCGTCCGCACCCGTCCCTCCTCACGGAACTCCGCTCCATTCAAGCAGGTAGCCCATCTGGTCCGCACAATGGGTTGCCATTTCTGGATTCTGACTTCGATTTTTGTGCCTTACAGTTAAAAGCGGACTTTTTTTGTGGAGACGGCCTTGGTACATCATAATGCTACTCTGAGAGAAATTTCATGTTAGGTTGAAATGGTTTATGGTTTCCTTGCAAGTTGGATAGATAAAGATTTGTAAAATAAACAATACTTTAAAAACACTAAAACAACACGCTTTATTAGAAAACCGCAACTAAAATATGAATAATAATTTTAATTTCCAACACGCTTGGGATAAAAATAAAGTGGCCAACAAAAAAATCATCTCCAACACATCTAGAATAAAACTAGAGTTATCTAAAAAAATAACTTTACCATTAAAAGCGTGGGGTGCCTTTTATAGTTTTTACGTTTTCTTCTTAGAGACTTTACTTTTACCAATATCTGTTTATTATCAAATATATTAATTGATATAGAGCACTCCACGCTTTTGATGGTAAACTTACTTTTTTTTTATAATAACTCGTGTTCTATTCTAGATGTGTTGGAGATGATTTTTTTGTTGGCCACTTTAATTTTATCCCAAGCGTATTGGAAATTAAAAATATTTTTCATTTTTTAGTTTTCTAATAAAGCGTGTTCTTTAAGTTTTTTAAAACTATTATTTATTTTTATATTCTTTAGTTGTAATATTTTACAGAATAAGATAAAAATGTAAATATAATTAAATTCGATAATATTGTAGTATGAGCTAAAAGTAATACTCTACTAAAAAAATCCTCCCGGCCGGATTTGAACCAGCGACCTATTGATTACTGAAATTATATACCACTACAGCCCATCGCTCTACCAACTGAGCTCTTACAACGATTGAGTAAGAAGTTGATAAGTCCGCAACCGGTTTTTATTATTTCGATTTTTTGCTGATTCTGGCCTGGATTTTAGAAACATTTATGAAATTATTGTATTCTCATTGGTCCTTTACAAGTATACAACGTTTAAATCGATCCAATGATTTTAAGTGGGTGAAAATCGTGTTGAAAGATTCCGTTACATAATTACACCAACACTTTTTTGATTTTCTGATGATTCTGGCCAGGATTTTGGAAAACATTTATGAAATCATTGTACATTGGTCCTTTAGAAGTATACAAAGTATCAAGGCGATCCAATGATTTTAAGTGGGTGAAAATCGTGTTGAAAGATTCCGTTACGTAATCACACAGACACTTTTTTTTTTATTTTCTGATAATTCTGACTATGACTGTAGAATAAAATCTGAACTTATTATATTGTCATTGGTCCTTTACAAGTATACAAAGTTTCAAGTTGATCCAATGATTTTAAAATGGGTGAAAGTCGCGTTGAAAATATTCCGGTACATAATTACACAGACACATTTTTTTATTTTCTGATGATTGTGGCCAGGATTTTAGAAAAAATGAAATTATTGTATTGTCATTGGTCCTTTATAAGTGTACAAAGTTTGAAGTCGATCCAATGATTTTAATTGGGTGGACAATCGCGTTAAAAGATTCCGTTACATAGATAGATACAGGTCAAGCTAATATAAAGCGTGTAAAAATATACATAAGTAATAATAAATTGAGTTGGTGTTTACTTGATGAAAATTCATATTTATTAATTAAATAGAAATAAAACTTAACATGTCTGTAAGAAGGTATAGTGTACCGAAAACAGCTGTCACTGAATTATATCTTAATAAATATGAAAATCAAATAAAACTAAGTTTTATTTTTATTTAATTAATCATAAGTAATGCCACGAGTGATTTCCAATTTATCTAGAGAATTTGGAAACAAAGAGAGTGGCCATTCGTTAGACTATTTAATGAATAAAATTAAGCTGTTTACTCACACATAATTATTTAAATATAGTTTTTTTTAAATATGTATATATTTAATGTAAACGGCGATGTTTCATTTGTTCATCCACTACAACCAATTATATTATTTGTAGCAATATTGTAAGAATGCACCTTAGTGTAGAAAAAATGAAACACATCAAACTGTACATTATAACCAACATTATAGGTTATTAATTTCTGATGTCCTATGATGTAAATATGCCAATTATATTTTTCTGGAACGTAAATATCTGGGAAATAATACGTAATAACGTGAAAACAGTGGATTCTTTTTTATTGTGGTATAATCAATTGCTGCATTTTTTTTACATCCGCAAGGTGTACCTGGTTACGTTCGTGCACTATATATATAATCAGGGAGCCACATGTATTCTAGGATTCTTACACCGCAATGTAAGGTGCATCGGTGCTACGTGAATATAATATATAAATTGCTATATTCAACGTATTTGTTAGAGAGTTATTCACTGCAAAATAATGCTCTGACCTGTTCAGAATATTAAAAAGGAGGAGCTTTCTTTAATATGATAAAGAGAAGTGGACAAATATCGAGGTGAAACACGGCTGTGATTGATTGTAAAACAAAATTCATTGAAACGTGATTGCCATTGTCTCCGAATTGGGGGATGAGTTAATAGTTAACAATATTTTCATGAGAACAACCACCAACGTCTTCATTTCTTCGAAGCTCGATAATATTTAGAATTCAGTTGTAATGGAGAATTCAGAAATATAATTTTATTAATATCAATACTTCCTTTATCGCGTTTATCTGCTAGTGTTAATACCTGAGTAATAATTACATAGGTGCCAAATTAATGGAGATGAATTTCTCACGTTGTTTGAATTATAAATCTTACGGTTCAGATGTTTTTGTGAAGCAATAGAACTGAATAAGAATTAACTACATGTAATGTGTAAATCAAAAAAGTATTGATTTATGATTCAACAAATCACACCGAAGAAGAGGTTTAAATTGTACCTATAAAATGATAGTAAATTACTGTAACATTTAAACTGCATAGTGTTGGCAGCGAACCTTGGCATTTTGCAGGTCGTGACTCATTTCCTAAGTGTCCTCAATATTGTGAAGCGCCGAGGAATGTAGGGTAATTGTAAAAATATATACGAGGAACAATCATTCTGATTCAATAAGAATTTCGGCTCATGGGACACCACTAAGCACGTATAGCCCATTATAGAAGATCCACGCCTTTCCTAACGTAAATGTATACAGATTATCTTAGTCTTAGAAAAATCCGCTTGCTGGTTTGTGACGGGTGGATCTACCAATCATCCGGATTCAGTTCAAGTAATCTTCCTTGAAATCCGAAGCCAAGGTCTCTAATTAATTTTTTTGTAGTCGCAACTATTACTACCGTTCTATTATCGCAGATGTGTGAAACTGACGGCCCGCAGGCCGCATATGGTTCCTTGCTTTTTCTTTTGTGGCCTGCCTCCATAGAAAAAATATAATCGGAATTTAATTTATACTAGTGATCGCTCGGTGGTCGAAATTCGACCACAATTTTTTAAATTTGTAAGTTTGCCACAAATACGTCATTATGCATTAATTTTAGATTTATTTAAAAATACGAACGATAGGAAATATGTGTTATAGCTTGGCTAAGCCATATTAAAAAAAACCAATAACCCGTCATTTGACATTTGATACTATTTATAGGCCTACTATTTAAATTTGCATTTGGCCTATTATTATGTGGGCGGAATATATGCACCTTCTTCTTTGTCTCTCACTCCGACACGTCAATGTTCTATATCGAGGCATAATGGAAGTAGGTGCGAATATGTAAATACATAAAAAACATGTAATGAAATTACTGAAACAAAGATTTGACAGGGTTTAATTTAAATTTAAAAAATAAATGTACTCACTTTTTAAAATCGCAAATAATAAATACGCGAGAGTAAGTCAATTAACATTGCTACTGCCACAATTTTCTTTTCACAAACAATGCACTTTCAGTATGAACGTAAACAAATGAATGAGTATTAAACATAATTAATTAGAGAACATATATTTTATTTTGTTTCATTTATTTATTTGTAACACATACATACTTTTTTCTGCACTTCCTTCTCTATATGAACTTTAATTATGCCAAAAAATCATACTCCTCCGTGCGCGCAATCTGCTTAGAAAGGGATACAAAGTTTTTCCTTCACGCATTAATATGTTGATTTTATTTCATCGCGCCAAATAAAAGTCGAAAAATAAAAATCATGGCTAACAGAATTTTCAACCTTTCTTTGTAAAATGAAGGTGTGTCTTCGGAATCATTTACTCCGAATTTTCCGAAAATGGTTACAAATACTTACTTACTCACTGGCACTATCGAACCCGTAGGTTAGCATGGCCGCACGGACATAAGCTCTCCATACATCCCTATCATGAGCTAATGCTTTTCCAATCATTCCCTGTATAATCTACTTCCCTCAAATCATAGTTTAATGGTTGTTCTCCCACCTCATTCTTGGTCTACCAACTGGGGCGTTTTCCTTCTGGCTTTCCTACAAGAAGTTTCCATGCACGTCTTTCATTCCCCATACGCGCAACATGTCCCGCCCATCGCAGTCTACGGGACTTAACTGTTCTTATTATATCTGGCTTCCTATAAAGACCATGTAGTTCATTGTTATGTAGTCTTCCTCCATTCACCTGTCTGTTCATCTCTCTTTGGTCCAAAAATTTTCCTAAGAACTTTATTCTCAAATACTCGTAATCTCCTTTCCTCCCTTAAAGTAAGAGTCCATGTTTCGCACCCATATAATATAACTGGTAGAATAATAGTTTTATATATTTTCAGCTTAACATTTTTTGAAAGGAGTTGGGACCATCAAAAGTTCTCTGCAATGCATAATAGCATGCATTTCCAGAATTGAGCCTATGTTTTAATTTCTTTGTGCATCTCATTCCTATTTGTGATTATTGTTCCTAGGTATTTGAATTCAGCCAATTCCTCAAAATTTCCCTCATTTGTCATTAGCTGTCCATTTCCATTATATAATGTATTTCTACGTGTGACCATATATTTAGTTTTACTGATATTTACTTCCAGTCCTAATTTCTTAGTGTTACTCAATAGTGTGTGCGTGTTGGCCTTTTAGTATCTCCTCGCTATCGGCCAGTAGTACTACATCATCAGCATAAACTAACAGCTTATTAATACCATTCAGTTGTAGGCCTTCCTCATTCTCTAAAGATTTAATGGCATGCTCTAGTACAAAATTAAATAGTAGAGGAGATAGTGCATCACCTTGCTTCAACCCATTCTGGATTTCAAAAGTGTCTGTGAAACTGTTTGCCTACACGCACCCTACTCGTTGAGCCATTTAGACACATTCGTATAAAAAAAGTCTAACTAACTTTTTAGGAATTCCGAACTCCAGCAGGATACTATATAACTTCTCTCCCTCTTAATTGAATCATATGCTTTTTTGAAGTCTACATATAGTTGATGTTACAGTACCATTATATTCCCATTTCTTTCTAAAATCTGTCTTATACTAAAAATCTGATCTGTTGTAGACTGTTTCTTCTAAATGCACATTGATGATCTCCTAGAATGTCATCAATATAGGGAGTAAGTCTGCTTACTAATATATTTGTTTTAGAATTCTGTACGAAGTTGAAAGTAATGAGATTGCCCCTATAGTTGTTGCAATCAGTTTTATCTCCTTTCTTATAAATTGGTACGATAATTGATTCCTTCAATTTCATCTGGAAGGCTGTTTTCCCAAAATCATATAAGCAACAAGCGTATCTTGTCCATCAATTTTTCTCCCCCTGATTTTATTAGTTCTGCTGGGATCTCATCTGAACCTGATGCTTTATACATCTTCAATTTTTCAATTGCCATTTCAACCTCTAATGCACTTGGCTCTGTGACTGCATTTCTGCTGTCTGTAACTTATCCTCCTCAATGTCCTGTTCTGTATGTACATTAATAGCTGATTAAATAACTTTTCAATCTATTTAATATACTCTTGGAATCTGCAATCATATCCCCATTTTCATTCCGAATTTTTTGTTCTAGCCTTAAACCCTTTCTTTCTATACTAATTTCCCGATATTATTCTCTAATGTTCATCTTTTTTGAATTCATTTCAGATCATTAATCTTCTCTCTCAAATATTCCTCCTCTTACTCTTTAGTAACTTGGTGTTTCCCATCTAACACTAC
>JASPKZ010002483.1:0-42579 GCA_030220185.1 Diploptera punctata
TCAGTATGTTGACGGCATACCATTCATAACATTTTAGGGAAATAAGCGTACTAAATTAACTTGGTCTAGTAACTCCTAAGAAAGGAGGGCTAGGTCCACCTAGGGTGTACACCTTGTAGATAGATAATATTTAGCAAAATTCCCTAATTAACTCTGGTGAAGTGGAAGGTGATTTAGGTCTTAATCAACAGGTAAAATAAAAATTAGTATTATTATTATTATTATTATTATTATTATTATATTAGTATATTATTATTATTATTATTTATTAGTATTATTATTGTATTTTATTATTTTATTCTATTATTATATTATATTATTCTTATTATCATTAATGGAAGATGAAGTGCCTTTGGGAATACCAATTAGTGTAAATTAGAAAATAAAAATATATTGCTACCAGTTGGCCCGGCGAATTTCGTATCGCCTTTAACTATTTTACGTTATTTTTTCCGATGATATTGCTATTCCGGGTCGAACAAATCCAACAAATCAAAGATCATAAAAATCGCTTCCAGCCTGATCTTGAGTTATAAATAGTGTAACTAATCCCACTTTTTTATATATATTGTATATATATAGAAGTCCAGGCCACGCGTTGCTGTGGACTAAGGTATATGTTAGAATTATGTTGTAGTAACTAAGTGAGAAATCTAAATCAGAAAGTTTTTGTTTTACGTCAATTTGTTAGTTCTGGTACGTTAACTACACCCGGTATAAAATATGGGTGGTGGTTTATGTGAAAGTGGTTTTGTTGATTGAGATGATTTATGTTGTCTGCATTCTCAGTATCATCCATAAGTGTATCATAAGGATTATATATATTTTATTGATGGAATATTTTGAGGAGGCTTGCTGATTGCATTATACTTTCGTTTTTTTTTTTACGAACTTGTTGGCAGTTTGGATTTTCATCATCATCAAGAAGTCTCTGTATAGTAATATCATCTTGTGATATATATTATAGTCATCTTGTTTTTCATTTAATTGAGGCATGGAGATTGTTTCTGTAATATTAGGCATATTATTATAACTAACAAACTTACTTACAGTTCTGTTATTCCGTTCCTTAGGACCTTCATATGTTTTTAAATTGACATTCTTCTTAAATGTAAGATTTATGTCACATAGGCCTATACCAATTTGTGGAAATTCACTTGATATCTTATCATTCATGGTCTCTAGAACTGATTCGCCATATTGTTAAATGTCCCATCTCGGTCAGTTAAATTTAAATTAAGTTGCAGCTTTTAGCCAGATTACTTAAAACTAATACTTACACACGAAATTAATATTATTATTAATATATTGAAAATAAAATAAGCACTGAACATACTTAAATTATGAAATAATCAATATTTGTAATTCAATTGAAATTCGCGGTTGCAACAAAAAGCACAGCCACCTGGTTAAATAATAAACCAATTACCTTACCACCGTCATCTGTTAGAATCGTATGGAACTCGCAGATGATTATAACTGTTTGTTAAATAATAAACAAATAATTTGCAATAAAAATAATGCGACTATAAATTTAGTTATAAACAACCGTAGGTCTCAAGTCGGATCAAAGAGCACACAGTGTGCAAAATTTTATTAAAATCGGTTCAGTAGTTTAGGATTCCATCGCGGACAAACAACGTGACACGTAATTTTTATATATTAAGATATGCGTATGATATCGCAATAATACTGAATAATGAAGAGAACTTATAAACGTTTAGTATATGAATTGAGTCAATGGATATAAGTTGCAAATATAACTTGAAAATATCCACAAAAAATTCAAAAGTAATGGCCCATCAAGGAAATACTCTGTACGCTCCAAAAAATAATATAAAACAAAATATTGGAACAAGTATCTAATTTGAAAATCTCGGGTGCAGTATAAGCTATGATAGAGACAGAGACTTAGAAAACCCAATTGAACAAATTTCAGTCAGTATGTGGGACAATAAATAGAACTCTCCACAATAAACCCGAAGAGATACAAAATTAAAGTTTTAAGATAATGGCTGTGCCGATATTAATGTTCGGTAGAGAGACTGGGATATTACAGGAAAGAGATAAGAAGTAAGATTCAATCGGCTGAAATGAGGTTCCTTCGTAGGTAAATGACTGCACAAAAATGGATCTGATAAGAATTGAAGATATAAGAGACGATTAAATATATATACAACTTAAATGGGAAAATAGAGGAATATAAAGAAAATTAGAGAGCCCATCTGGATCGTATGAATAACAAAAGAATCCCAGAACTAGCTTTATAACTAACAACCTCAACGAAGAAATCTGGGACGTCCGAGGAAGAGATGGTTCTAACAATGTGAAGACGGAACAGGCAAGACTGCCTAATCTCTGCAAAGAAGATTATCATCATCATCATCATCATATTATTAATCTTTATGCTTTTTAGCAGTGTAATGTTTTTTGTGACGAACAGGGAGCTGGCCTGATACATCAACACCCAACCTGGAGGACTAGGTGATTTTTGGTCAAGGTTTTCTTCTCCAGCCTTTATCAACCCAATGACGAACTGCAAGGAAGCAAAATCTGTACCCTAGATAAGGGGCCCTCACAGGGTACTATCAGCCGGGCGTACTGAACCTTGGTTTTTTTTTACGAGCTGTTACTCCTCCCCTCACTCTTTTCTAACCTGGCTTCGAAACAGGCTTTGGCGGGTGATATATGTACAACCTTGGCGAAGGCTTTTTTGTTACTCTAATTTCTTCTGATATACATTTTCCAATTTTAATTTTAGGTACTGCATTTTTATACAATTTTTATTGCATTAATCGTATCGTTTATGTCCATATCTTCTAATGCTTCCCACAACTTTTGTAAAGGTACTGTATAATATGATTTGAAAAAAACCCTCCGGGCTCAGAGGGCAAGGGATGTAACCCATTAGTCAACGCGGCCGAATGAAGATTAAGAAAATTCGGCACAAGATTTCTCCCTGGTTGCGGACAGGTGTGACGCCTGGTTTTTACCCCAGAACGGCGGTTCCAACCTCTTTCGACTGCGAACCCCTTCCATAACGATTTTAATTGGGTAACAAAGTAAAGTGATCCCACAACAGGCCCGGAGGCCCTTGGGGTAGTAGGAGGTTAAGGCTCCCACTTTTTCTAGACAATCGGCACTCTATGTCAGCCGGGTTGTAGCCCTGCGTGACGGCCGCCTTTACCCCCAGATCAAGCGTCTGGTACTCATTCCGTTAGAGGCTGAGTCGACCCCAGTGGCCATAGTGCCGCCAGAGTATTGGGTCATTTTAAAATTCCTGACCCCACGGGACTTGAACCCTCGACCCTCCGGCATGTAGCTCAGTGCCTTAACCACTACGCTAACGGCGTGCCCCATTTTAATTGGGCGAACCACTGAATTTTAAATATACATAGGTATATATATACATACAATTAATTCCAAGCAAATAATAATAATAATATAATAATAATATAAATAATAATAATAATATATAATAATAATAATAATAATGGCGGCTCCGTGGCGCAAGCGGTTAGACGCTTTGCCTCTCACCGCTGCTCTGGGGTCCCGAGATCGAGTCTCGGTCGCTTCATGTGGGTTTCTCACGATGGTCGAAACGGAGCTTGGGCACGTTTTTCTCGGGGTTTCTCCCGTTTTCACCTGCATAAATTTAATTGCACCATTTCTCCATATTCATCTCCATTTCGTTTCATTTCAATCATCCGCCCCTGTGACGGTGCGTCAGGAGTGGTCGGCCGGCACCCTTGTAGTTCACAGACCTCTACAAATATAGGGCTTCATCTCATCTCATCCCTCGACCCGACCCTGAGTTGGACACGAGTTGAGGATATTTATATTTATTATTATTATTAAAACAATGGCGCAGAATTGAAGGAAAACAATAATAGGCCTAACCTTGAAACCCGCCATTAAAGAAAAGTTTTGGCAAACCCCTTGACATAATTTGCGAACGCCTGGAGATTCGCGAACCACAGATTGGGAAACGATGCCCCAGAACATAGTCTGGCACCCATTTCCGTTAGAGGCTGAGTATACTCCAAGTGCATAGTGCCGCCAAAAGGTTGGGTCAATTATAAAAATCCTGGTACCATCGAATTCTCGACTTTGTAACGGATTGCCTTAACCAACTAAAGCTTATTCAATTCATGTCTTTCTTGTCAAATTGTTTTAAAATAAAATATGAAAATATGTTTATTGCACATGTAACATATAAACTGCATTACTCTAGAAGATGAAGCAGGGACGTTAGATTGAATGCAGAGAATTGTACAGTTATATGGTTCATACGTGCAGAGCAAAGCAAGCAGCAGTTTACGATATCATCCGGAGCCAAGAAATGGATTTTCAGATCCTGCAATTTTTTTTTCTTTCTTTATGAGATTAGATCTTTAGTAGTTTGGTTTATAATAATAGTATATTACGATGCGAGGTTGGGAGTGGTTTTTACAGTATCTCGGAAATTAAAAACCTCGCTAATCGCTTGGTTTTTAAGCTTTTCCTCGCTTCTGTAAAACACTTCACAAACGTGCGTTGTACATTATTTTTTGTGCGATGGTGTTTTCGAAATAATAAATAATAGTAAAACAATATCTTGTTCAAGATCATCATAGCAACTCCGGCCGTGTAAAGCCTAAGTCAATACAATAAAATCTTTGTTGGAAATATTTGCGTTCATTATAAACAACTGACTAACGTTAACACTGAGGGCAATGTTTATTAGCTGAGACTACAGCAGGCCGTGACACCAATCAGTCATAAAATGGCGGCAAGTACGTATTTATTTGTTTTATATGTTTGAAATAAAGTTCAGTTCATTTAAAATGCAGTAATTTGTGCCCTATAATGTATATTAACACTACCTTTTGGATATGCGTTGTATGTAGTATGCATGAAGGGCAGTGGTTTTACTTCCCGCACGAGGTTTGTAATATGTAATATTACAGTATACTTATTTTGGTTGGCAATCCCTAAATATAGGAAGTTGAACTTTCAATCATGGTCGCCATTGCCGTAAGTACGACAAAAACGCACTATCGCGCAAAAAAAATTATAGCCTACTGTCTATCGTATGCTGAAGTTGTAAAAATTACCGTCCTCATACATTCTAGTAATACCTTAGTGCCTGTAGATGTCTCATTGGGTCGGAATGTTGACCGCATACAATTCATTACATCTGTAGGCAAATAAGCGTAACTATATTAACTTGGTCTAGTAACTGCTAACAAAGGAGAGGCTAAGGTCCAACATTGGACTGTTACGCCATTGCAGATTGCGTTAAAATTCGGTTTGATAAACATGTGGATCTGTTTTTGTTATTGCTCATCGGCAACAATCGCTATTTAACGACATGTTTTGAAGAAAGACCGAACATATTGCAGGGGGAAGTGTAATGGTCCCTAACAACATTCAATAAAAAAAAACGTTATTGACGGAAAGGCAGGATCAATTGAATCTGAGATTCATTGCTTCAAATATCTGCAGTTGTCGATGGATTTTTAAGGGCGTACAAATCCTGAGTTTTTCTTGTCCCAACTTCTTTCAAGGACAATTAAACTGAACATTTATAAAACGATTATTCTCGCAGTTATATTATACGGATGCGAAACATAGATTCTTACTTTGAGAGAGGAGAAGAAAGTACGTGTATTTGAGAATGAAGTGCTTAGAAAAAAAAATTAGACCAAAGAGAGATGAAGAGACAAGGGAATGTAGAAGACTACATAATAGTGAGTTGCGTGATCTTTCTAGGAAACCAGATATAATAAGAACAGTTATGTCTCGTAAGACTGCGATAGGCAGGACATGTGGCATGAATGGGAAATGAAAGAGGGGCATGGAATCATGTAGGAAAACCAGAAAGAAAACGCCCAGCTGGTATAACAAGAATGAGGTGGGAGAATAATATTAACCATGAATCGAGAGACAGATTATACAGTGGGAAATTGGAAAACATTGGCTCAGGATAGGAATGTGTGGAGAGCTTATGTCCGCGCGGCCATGAACCTACTGGTTCGATAGGGCCTTTGGGTTAGTTAAAAATCCTGAGAAGAGGTTTAAGGCACGATGTCTTGATGCAGAGCTACGGGACTTGGGTTGGTTTGAACCAAATGGACGAAGACATTTTCTCATGGAATTTTGACCAGTATAGAACAGGTACCCACCAATCTTTGTGGGAAATTAGGTAGCTGCGATGAATAAAGGCTCCAGGTTTGTTAAAAACAGCTATGACGGCTGGAGAATCCGATATGCTGACCACATGTCACTCATATACTGGCTAGATGATCATCCATCTCTGTGATTAATATATATAGATATATCATCGGTTGTTTAATGTCTTCTTCTTCTTCCTTCATGTGATAGACCTAGCGGTCTGCTACTGTCTCAATCCAACCGTTGAAGGCTCTGACCAATGGATCTCTTGCCTGGTGGCTGGTAATTTGAGATTTGACGTGGTATTCTTGTTCTGTTTATTCTTCTTACGTGAGATTTCCAATTGTTTCTGTATTTTTGCATATATTCCATGATTGATTCTGTTTGTAATTCTTTGAGAATCTCAGAATTCCTTTTATGGTCTGTTCTTGAGTAACCTGCAGTACGTCTCATAAATTTCATTTCTGCCGCAGTTAGTCTTTGTTCATCTACACTGTAACATAGTATGGGTCTGGCCGTTGTTTTATAAATTCTAGATCGTATCTGTTGCTGTATTGTGTTTGGCTTGGAAATATTTATAATTCCTGTTACTTACTTACTCACTGGCACTATCGAACCCGTAGGTTCATGGCCGCGCGGACATAAGCTCTCCATACGTCCCTATCCAGAGCTAATGCTTTCCAATCATTCCCTGTATAATCTACTTCTCTCAAAACACAGTTAATGTTATTCTCCCACCTCATTCTTGGTCTTGGGGTTTTCCCTCTGGCTTTTCCTACAAGAAGCTTCCATGCAAGTCTTCATTCCCCATACGTGCAACATGTCCTGCCCATCGTAGTCTACGGGACTTAACGGTTCTTATTATATCTGGCTTCCTATAAAGACCATGTAGTTCATTATGTAGTCTTCTCCATTCACCTGTTTGTTCATCTCTCTTTGGTCCAAAAATTTTCCTAAGTACTTTATTCTCAAATACTTGTAATCTCCTTTCCTCCCTTAAAGTAAGAGTCCATGTTTCGCATCCATATAATATAACTGGTAGAATAATAGTTTTATATATTTTCAGTTTAACGTTTTTTGAAAGGAGTTGGGACGTCAAGAGTCTCTGCAATGCATAATAGCACGCATTTCCAGAATTGAGCTTATGTTTAATTTCTTTGTGCATCTTATTCCTATTTGTGATTATTGTTCCTAGGTATTTGAATTCAGCCACTTCCTCAAAATTTTCCTCATTTGCCATTAGCTGTCCATTTTCATTATATAATGTATTTTTATGTGTGGCCATATATATTTAGTTTTATTGATATTTACTTCCAGTCCTAATTTCTTAGTGTTACTCAATAGTGTGTGCGTGTTGTCCTTTAGTATCTCCTCGCTATCGGCCAATAGTACTACATCATCAGCATAAACTAACAGCTTATTAATACCATTGAGTTGCAAGCCTTCTTCATTCTCCAAAGATTTAATGACATGCTTTAGTACAAAATTAAATAGTAGAGGAGATAGTGCAACTCCTTGCTTCAACCCATTCTGGATTTCAAAAGTGTCCGAAAACTGTTTGCCTACACGCACCCTACTCTTTGTGCCATTTAGACACATTCGTATAAGTCTAACTAACTTTTTAGGAATTCCGAATTCCAACAGGATACTATATAACTTCTCTCTCTTAATTGAATCATATGCTTTTTTTAAATCTACATATAGTTGATGTACAGTACCATTATATTCCCATTTCTTTTCTAAAATTTGTTTGATACAAAAATCTGATCTGTTGTATACCTGTTTCTTCTAATTCCTGTTACACTGTTAAATTTTTTAAATTTTTGACTAAAATATTTTTCCTATTCGTATGTAACTTGGTATCCGAGGTAGTTGAATGTGTTAGTTTGTTCTAATATTTTATTATTAATAATAATTTTATTGACGAACAGGATCTTTCCCTAGGAAAGCCATGACTTTAGATTTTTCTGTTGAGATTTCCATGTTGTAGTTTATTGCAATTTGGTGAAAAGATTGGACTGAACGTGTAGGTCATCTTCTGAATTCGCTATAAACACAGTGTCATATGCAAATAATAGGATGTCTAAATTATATAATCTATTAAGTGGTATACTGTCATGTGGTTGTTGTCTCCATTCTTAAATAATACTCGTCTGATTCCTAATAGTCAATTTTGTCGGTCCATCAAATCTCCTAGTTGTAGATGTTTCTCCTTCATGTATAAATATATTCCCTGACTCCAAGAAGTTTTAGGTCTTCCTCTTCCTCTTCTTCCCTCGGGTTTCCATTCCAAAACTCATTTTGGTTGCCGATCCTCTTCCATTCGCTGGACATGTTCGTGCCATCTTAAAGGGACCGGCTGGTGAATTTCAATTTATTTTTTGTTTTCATCTAATTATTTTGAAATTTTTATCACATACATTATGTGCTTATGCAAGAATTTCTGTGAAGTTTGGTGTTTATAAGTAGAAAAGTTTCAGAATTATGATTTTTTAAAATCTATTCTTTAATACATATTTTCTAAAAAAAAGCTGCTTAGGATGCATTTTTAAATATTCTCTCATAAAATTTGAGATCCAGAGTCTTTATGATTCCACTAAACACATTTGCTATGCAAAAATAGTCATAAAGGGAGGATACTGCCTATTTTTCATTTTTTGAATAAAAAAAATATCCCCTCTCATGGATTTCCATCTCAATTTAAAAGAACACATTTTATTTGTCTTTCACTAGTAACTGCATAGCAAATTTCAATTAGCATATATTGGGAAGTCTAACCACAAAATTTCATTTTGATAGCATTAAAATTGCTTCGTAAGTAGTATTTTAAGGTTTTGGGAAAATGTCAAGAAAACTGAAACAGAAAAAGCATATATTAAAATTTTAAATAGTAATGGTGACCATACATACAAGAGTATTTAAACTCTTACGCCACGGGCTCAATTCTGCTCCTACAATAAAATAATACATGAAAATGATCCTAAAGAAAATTAGAGTTATTAAAAAAGCAGATCAACAAAAAATGCATTTATTTGTCATTTTTCAGACATTTTCACCATTCGCCACCCTTGATTGCTGAGTTTTAATATAACCTAAACAAGTGTCTTCAATCTTCATTTTCTGTGATTAGTAGGATACCTGTATATAATAATACACGTCCTGACATGACAATTTATTCACTTACATTAATTATGTTTCATATATTCGCACTTAGTTTCAAGTTACATTACAGTATAACCCTCCAATTCTACAGCACCGGGACCATGGTGGACCGTGCGTGGACAAAGATAAATTTCGAAATTAAACACGCTATCACTAGATCGGCAGTCCACGGATTCCACCACCTGATATGAAAGAACACAAAATTGCATGAACCAGCTATAGATTGTAAATGTATGATATGTGAAAAGACATGTGGCCGATATCACATTGAGCTATGCACAAAAAGAAAAGACAATATGTCAATATGCAGAAATGTAAATGTATTCTTACTTTAATCTTCTTTGGCTGCAATAAAATTATTATTAATAATCTACTTCCCTCTAATCATGATTAATGTTATTCTCCCACCCCATTCTTGGTCTACCTACTGTGCACTTTCCCCATACAAGGAGTTTCCATCCCTCTCTTTCGTTCCACATTCGTGCCATATGTCCTGCCCTTGGCAGTCTACGAGACTTAACTGTTCTTATTATATTTGGTTTCCCATAACTTTTTGCAAAAGTAATTTGAAAATCATATCTGTTCTATTCACCAGGTAGTAAGTTGTCACGAAGTATGAAGATAGAGACTGTATATATCGATCAGTTGAGGTTTAATGACGCTCATCATGCCCTTTATTGTTAGCCTGGCACAGGATCGTGTAATTACGTGTGGGAGATGATGTGAGGGGTGGGAATTGGAACAACACACTGAACCCCAGTCTATGCGTTGTTTCATAATGTCAAATTTAGGAAATTGAACGTGAATCAATTACTGAACTATAATGCAAAGGCTAAACCTTACTAATGAATTTATATGTAAGACAGCAACACCCATAATTTAGTATGTAATAGTTCATTATTTCATTCATTTTGCACCCATAATTTAGTATGTAATAGTTCATTATTTCATTCATTTTGAGAATTTCTCTCATCATTGTGGGGTTTCTCCAACCAATCTTAATAATTAACATGAGTTTTTTAAAAATATAACATAGATGACTACGGACTTATAAATTATCAGTTTGTAATATAGATTCATAAATTTCCCTTAATTAAAGTTCTCCATCATTCTCTGTCCTCTGTGGCTTCATCTGGTACACCAAATTTCCCCATTGAATTCTGAATGTTATTCTTCCAGGATTTCTAGGTATTTTTCTTTTCTATTGTTCCTTCTTTAAATGTTCCATGTATATACGGCCTTTGGTAGTCTTACATCCTGCATTTTTCATACGTGTCCATACCATATTAGCCTTCTGTGTTCAATCTCATCCAATACACTTCTTTTTGTATTCATCCATTTTCTAATTTCTGCATTTGTAATAGTTATTTTTCATTTCATTATTATGTCTGGATTCTTTAATATATAAGGTCATATGCCATGTTTAGGTGTATCAAGGTTTGTGTTTCTATTGTTATTAGAGAATGTTTTTTTTTTTCGGATCTTCACTAATTCTATAGAGTAGGCCTAGACACCGACAAAAAATGTGTATGTGTGAATAACAGTGAGATACATGATCTTTATAGGAAACCAGATATAATAAGATCAGTTAAATCTCATATATTGTGATGGGCAGGACATGTGGCATGAATTGGGAATGGAAGACGGGCGTGGAAATTTATTTTAGGGAAACCACAGTGAAAACGCCCAGTTTGTGGACTAGAAATGAGATGGAGAATACCATTAACCTTGATTTGAAGGAAGTAGATTATACAGGGGGTGATTGGAAAGCATTGGCACAGGATGGGGATGTGTGGAGAGATTATGTCCGCGCGTTCATGAACCTATACGTTCCATAGGGCTAGTGAGTTATATATATATATATATATATATATATGTGTGTGTGTGTGTGTGTGTGTGTGTGTGTGTGTGTGTGTATTATATTCCTTGATAATGACATGTGGAACCATATCGAAATGTCGGAATTAGTGAGGGAGGCCAACCTTGAATCCATGACGAGGAAAACCCAAGAAAACTTTCTTAATCTTATACAGTATGTGTGTGTGTGTGTTTTTTTAATTTTATTTATTAATACAGCATGCTCCATTACATGGTAACATTACATGCATTCTATCAACTATTACAATTTTATATTTACAATATTATGTAAAGGTGCAATATTATATTCAGTTACAATTTTTCGAAATTTATCGAGTTATATAGTTTATAAATTCTTTTAAATAAACCTTCACTAAAATAGTTATTTGTTATTGGCCACTGTCCGCCTTTTAAACTAATATTATGTTTTAAAATGTTTCTTTCAGTGTTTAATATAGAACACTCATATATTAAATGGTTCACATTTTGTATATATTGTCCACACTTACACATTTCACTTTGCACTATTTTAAATCGATGGAAATACTGTCTTGTCTGCCCATGTCCGGATAGGAAGGTCGTAATTTGTCCGTTGAGAGGGATCTTCTGCTTTATTCGATCTTGTACAGATGGGAAGAACAGTTTGGTGACATTTCCTTTTGTAGATCTCTCCCATTGGTTTTGCCACCTCTGTAATCCTCTCTCCTCTGCGTCCCTGATTACTTAGGCTTTAGGCATCTTGTATATTTCCTCTTCCCCATCTTCCTGTGCAGCATCCTTTGCTAGTTTATCTGCTAGCTCATTTCCATACAACCCTGCGTGTGCCTTAGCCCATTTTATGTGGATTACCCATCCATTGTCCTGAAGTTTGTTTTATTTTTTTTCCTTTATATTCTCTGCTAAATATGCTGCGGATTTGTCCATTTTTTAGGAGTTGGACTGTTATTTGGCTGTCCGTGTTAACTACTCCTAGTTTTTGTTTTATTTTTTAGTTCGGAGTTTTCATCTATTTCTTTGAGAGCCTGAAGAATCACAATTTGCTCCGCTTGGTTGTTGGAGCAGTGCGTACCGAGTTTGTATTTCAATTTTTTAATCGGTCCCCCCCCCGTCTTGGAATATTACTGCTGCTGCTCCAACTTTCCCATTTATTTTGCTCCCGTCAGTGTAAATTTCTATGTTGTACCGTGTCATTTTTCTTGTGCTTCTAGGATTCTGACTCTGTCCGCTGGATGGGGCCACTCTTTCAGTTTCGGGACATCTTTCTAATGGTGTGTCTGTATCGTTATGTGTGCCTTTATATATCTCTATTATTTCTTGGATTTTGATGTTTATCGGTTTGACTGCTGCCAGAACACAAGACGCTTCATAAGAACACAGTTCGGTACGGCCTTTGTAATTTTGATATTCATCAATCTTTTGTATTCTCTGAAATTGTAACATGTTCTTCTTTTTAAGGATGGATTCTTCCCATACTTGCACGCCGTACAGCAGCATTGGAAGTACAAGCACCTTTGTATATTGTCGTTAATGCTTTTTGGCGTAGGCCCCAGTTCAGTTTGGCTGATTTCGCTAGTGAGTTTATGAGTTTTATGCATTTCTCTGATACTTGTTTTATATGTAAGTTAAAGTTGAATTTGCTGTCAAATAGTATCCCTAGGTACTTCAGTTGTTGTACTTGTTCTATTGGCCTGTTATTTAAAAATAGATTTATATTGCTTTTGTCTTCTTTTCGTTTTCTTGATACCAGTAAAGTTTTTGATTTGTTATTATTAAATTGGAGTTTATATTGTTTAGACCAATCTTCAATTTTCTTTAAGTCTGTATTAGCGTACATTTCTGCTATTTCCTTGTTTTTTTCCTGATGTTCATCAGTATTAGGTCGTCTGCAAAAGCTAATAGTTTTACTTCGTTTTGTATATTGTAAGCTGAGTAGAGGATTATATAAGATATTCCAGAGTCCCGGGCCACAGCATGACCCTTGAGGGCAGCCTTTCGTCACTTCCTTTTCTATTCTGCTGTGGTTAATTTGAAAGTTTGGCTATTCTGTCTTTGAAATAATGTTTAACTAAGTAGTATAATTTTTTGGGGCAATGAAGATTCCTTAGGTTGTGGAGTATGCCGGGCCACCAAGCAGCGTCAAATGCTCCCTGTACGTCCAGGCTGGTAATTATCACACACTTTTTCTTCTGGTCTAAATTATCTTTTATGTATTTTTTAACTGCTAACTCTGCATCTATGGTTCCTTTTTGTGGGACAAATCCATATTGGTTCGAGTTAAGTAGGTTGTTTTGCGTGTAATGTGATGGTTTATATCCTATCTATCATCAGTTTTTTTCTAGTATTTTTTCCCTCGATATTTATTAGACTTATTGGTCTAAACTTTGTAACTTCGTGACTTCTTCCTTTCCTGGTTTCACAATAGGGATTATTTGCGATGTTTTTCCATAGTTTTGGGAAGCATCCTTGACTTAAGCATTGATTGTAGATTGCCGTAATTGATGATGGGTAACACTGGAATACTCTCATTATAGATGTTTTTGAGTTATACCATCTTCCCCCCGGTGCTTTCTTAGGATTAACTTTTGAATTACGTGGATTATCTCTTCTGGCGAAAATTCTTTGTCATCATGGGTGTATATATTGGTTCTTCTTGTTGTCTTCGCAACCCTTGTTGGTATTCTGTGGCATTTTTCGAAACATCTTCGGGCATGAAATGGACTAGCATGTTCGTTAATGTTTCTTCAATATCAGATGTGTAGGTACCATCGGTTTTCTGGATCGTTGTTAGGGTGGGTTGGGTCCTTATCTTTCCTGCTGCTAGTGTGTGTGTGTGTGTGTGTGTGTGAAATATAGACTATATAAACTATATTTCATATAAACTATATTTTCAATTTCTGTTACAATCATTTATTATATGGGTCCGAAACCTAGACGGACAGTAAGTGGAAAACAAGCCAACAAACTGTTATCAGTTGAAATGGATTTTTGGAGGTGATCGACAAGAATTTCAAGAAGCGATAAGTCAGAAACAGCACAGTAAGGAAAATTACGCAAGTTGAAAAAAAAAACAAAACATTAGAAAAAATAAAAGAAAAAATTTGAAATGGTATGGTTACCTCAAAAGAATGGAAGAAGGTAGAATATCAAAGAAGATCCTTGATTGGAAAGATAATGGAATAAGTGGAAGAGGCAGACCTAGAGAACGTTGGATAGGGATGGAGTGAGGAGAAGTATGGAACCTAGAGATTTGAGGGCAAAAGATGTTTTAGACAGGAACATCTGCGAGAAATCACTTTGCCTTGAAGGAGAAACACTGTATTCTGGAATATTCCTAATATATATATATATATATATATATATAGTAATTCCTTAGTAATTCTGCCCGAGGGCAGGTCTTTCATCGCAATCCTATCATTTTCATGCTATGCTTTGCAGTTTTACTAGGGAATTAGGCTATAGGTGTGATAGCTTCCCGTTGCTTTCCACACCAGTGAAGGATGATGATGATAATGATAATGGCCGGATGATGATTTTCGGGGACCGTTGGGCCCTAAGATTCCTGACATTTGTCTTACAGGTGAGGAAAAACCCCGAGATAAACTTCACGCAGAGAGCCTGTCCTGACCGGGAATCGAACCCGGACCCGCTGCGTGACAAGGCAGCCGCTATAATATATATATTGTGTGTGTATGTGTATGTGTGGTGAGGGGGAGAAGGTTTTACTTTTTTAAATAAACACCGAACTGGCAATTCACGGAACTCACGAACGAAGTGTTCCTAAAAAATTGCCGATGAGGGCATATAACACCCTGTGTATGAATAAAAAATAGCTTCGAAACAAAACAATTTATTTCAAATGATCAGTTTCCCGCTGTGACTTAGAGAGAACACACTTTCTGTGTATCTTAAGGCCATCAAATTTAAAAACGAGAAACTGACTGAGTTTCTGAGAAAAAGAATCATTACAGTTGGCACGAATTTTATAACGCTCTTCGCAACGTTCCTAGAAAACTTATAATGTAACATCCTTTCCTTTTAGCGAATTACGAAAGAAAATAAGATATATTGAGGTTTTACTCATGAAAATATTTCTGAAAAAATTACAGATCTTCACCGATCCTATCAAGTAGAAACTGAAAATACCATGACCAATATATGTATGAAGGGCTTAAGGCGATAAAATGATAAGCCACATATTGTTCTTTCTGTGATATAAATTGTAAATAATAATTGGGCAGTATTGTTGTTAATATAGTGTGTGTCTATATGTTTTAACTCATCACTGGCGCACTTACAAATGATTTTATGGATATTTCTATACATTTATCTGCTATCAATGCAATAAATGACATTTTTAACAGAATGTGGCTATCATATTACTGCTCTAAGCCCTTCATATCTTAATATATAAAAATTACGTGTCACGTTGTTTGTCCGCGATGGAATCCTGAACTACTGAACCGATTTTAATAAAATTTTGCACACTGTGTGCAGTTTGATCCAACTTGAGACTTAGGGAAGTTTATAACTAACTTTATAGTCGCATTATTTTTATTGCAAATTATTTGTTTATTATTTAACAAATAGTTATAATTATCTGCGAGTTCCATACGATTCTAACAGATGACCGTGTAAGGTAATTGGTTTATTATTTAACCAGGTGGCTGTGCTTTTTGTTGCAACCGCGAATTTCAAGTGAATTACAAATGTTGATTATTTCATAATTTAAGTGTGTTTGTGTTTATTTTATTTTCAGTGTATTGATAATAATATTAATTTCGTGTGTATTAGTTTTAAGTAATCTGGCTGAAATACAGCAACTTAATTTAAATTTAACTGGACCGAGAAGAGACATTGAACAATATGGCGAATCAGTTCTAGAGACAATGAATGATAAGATATAAAGTGAATTTCCGCAAATTGGTATAGGCCTATGTGACATAAATCTTACATTTAAGAAGAATGTCAATTTAAAAACATATGAAGGTCCTAAGGAACGGAATAACAGAACTTTAAGTAAGTCTGTTAGTTATAATAATATGCCTAATATTACAGAAACAATCTCCATGCCTCAATTAAATGAAAAACAAGATGACTATAATATATCACAAGATGATATTACTATACAGAGACTTCTTGATGATGATGATGAGAATCCAAACTGCCAACAAGTTCGTAGAAAAAAACGAAAGTATAATGAAATCAGCAAGCCTCCTCAAAATATTCCATCAATAAATGTGTATAATTCTTATGATACACTTATGGATGATACTGAGAATGCAGACAACATAAATTCATCTCAATCAACAAAACCACTTCAACATAAACCACCACCCATAATACCGGGTGTAGTTAATGCACCAGAACTAAAAATTGAGTAAAACAAAAACTTTCTGATTTAGATTTCACACAAAGTTTACTACAACATAATTTAACGTATACCTTAGCTACAGCAACGCGTGGCCTGGACTTTATATATATATATATATATATATATATATATATATATATAAAACAAAGTGGGATTAGTTACACTATTTATAACTCAAGAACGGCTGGACCGAATTTTATGATCTTTGATTTGTTGGATTTGTTTCCGCCCCGAATAGCAGACAACTATTAAAACATCGGAAAAATTAACGTAAAAATATTTAAAGGCGATACGACGTTCGCCGGGCCAGCTAGTATACGTATAAATATGTCTGTGTGTGTGTGTGGTTTGTATTAGCACCCTAGCTGCCGTAATTTTTTTGTTTTATTGAAACCAAACTTTGCATTATATCAATTAATTAAAGAAAACCGGACCATTAGGTGTAGGAGTACACATGAACTAAAATTTAAAATCATTCTAGCAGTCACAATTTTCGATGTTTCTAAACGAAACTCCAGTATACGCTATTAAAATAAAACCGAGGTAGACCATTTTACTTAAATCAGCGAAATTGGACCATTAGAATTGGGGGTTTATCAGAAACCCGAAATTAAAATTTTATTCTAGTGACTGCCATATTTGTTCATTGCAAATATATAACCATACAATTTAAATAACCCTTAAATTTGCAATGTATCCTATAAAGAAACATTAGTTTAATTTATTTAATATTTTTCATAAAGTAACGAGAAAATAAATATATATTATTTAAATTGGTGTCAAATTAAACAACTTCTTATTCTTCTTCGTCACGGTTTAGGCTTACTAGCCTATTACGGATCCAAATTGCTGATGTTTCCATCTTTTCTTTTGTCTTCCCAAGATTCTTCCTCCTTTTAGTGAATAGTTGTGTACAAGTTATACAACAATTTGCAAATAGGTAATAATAATATATTATTTTTAGTCTGGGCATCTTACCTCAATACTAATGTTGATTTGTTCTTGAACATGTTTTCAAAACAATTGCTGTTTTAATCAGTCTGGAAAAGCTGACGATAAAACAGAATTGTTTTGAAACATGTTCAAGAACAAATCAACATTAGTAATTGAGGTAAGGTGTCCAGACTAAAAATAATATACCGGTAATTAAAATAACCTCAAAATACACTGCTCAAAAAAAATTAGGGGATATTGTAGAATAACCTATTAAGACTATGTTTTTAGGAACAGTATTAGATGCAATCACTTTCTATTACTCCAAAAGAATGTAAACAAGAGTTTGAAGTCATTACGTAACCTCTGTACCACACCAGATGTCAAAGAGATCCTGATTAGGAATATGGCAAACAAACAAAGCAACATTAACATGGGTGAAAATGTTTCTTTAGTATGGTGTATGGTCTCCTCGAACGGCCAGCACTGCCTCACACCTGTGTGGCATTGATGCAATGAGGTTAGCAATGAGTTCTTGGGGGATACGTGGCCACTCTTCCATAAGAGCAATGTGCAGCTCTGGAACAGTTTTGGGAGGTGCTGGTCTGCCTGCAATGCGCCTGCCTAATGCATCCCACACATGCTCAATCGGATTTAAGTCCGGGGAGGAAGCTGGCCATTGCATACGCTCGATACCCTCCACTTCCAGCATGTCGTCCACCAAGCCAGCTCTGTGGCGTCGTGCATTATCGTCCATAAAAAGAAAAGAATCACCTATGGCACCAGCATGAGGCACGACAAATGGTCGGAGAATCTCATCTCTATACCTTACCGCAGTCAAAGTACCACCTTGGATGACGTAGAGGTCCGTACGTCCACCACTACTGACTCCTGCCCACACCATCAATCCACCGCCACCATATGGGTATCTTTCACGTACAAAAGCTGGATTGTTTTGTGTCCCTTTTTCTCTCCAGATGAATACACGCCGACTATCACATTCCACGTTGAATCGCGACTCATCAGAAAAAAAAACTGATCTCCATTCAGCATGCCTCCACCCACGATGTTCCTCCGCCCAGTTTCTGCGATCTCTACGGTGTTGTGGAGTTAACCTGGTACACACCATGGGCCTACGGGCATAGAGACCACTTCCATGCAGTCGATTAGGAACAGTTTGAGTTGACACCCTGCGTCCTGTTGCTGTTTGAAGTGTATTTCGCAGTTGAGTTGCATTCTGCTGTCTATTCCGAGGGGCTGTTAACAAGAGGTAACGGTCATCCCTTGCTGTTGTTGCCCTTGGTCGACCTTGTCCGGCTCTTCTGTGAACAGTATGTTCTTTGAAAATGATTCCAAAGTCTGGAAATCACGCTTTGAGACACCCCAATGGCTTCTGCCACCTCTTGTTGTGTCTGTCCAGCTTCCATCCTTCCTATGACCCTCCAAGCCATTGGTTCAGGTAAATCATGTTGTCGAGGCATCACTGTCCCTAAGGCAAGTCATTCACTAACTGAAAATTGGACTGGATTTAAAAACAGCAACAAAACATTCACCCCCACACCACCCTTTCACATCAACAGTACAGACACTGCCCTCTGGTGTGGTACCGAGGTTACGTAACAACTTCAAACTTTTATTTACATTATCTTGGAGTAATAGAAAGTGATTGCATCTAATACTATTCCAAAAAACATAGTCTTAATAGGTTATTCTACAATATCCCCTAATTTTTTTGAGCAGTGTATAACTTACTAAAATTAAAGGTAATAATAACTTACGATTATGCATGACTTGTTTTCTTTTTGTATCAATTATTTAACTATATATATACAAAGTCCATCACTCAAATTTGAGTTATTGATGAATTCGCTTAGTTTACGTAGTTCCTGAGTGATGGACTTGGTATATGAAATGAAAACAAAAGACAGTTATAAGTCTAACTTGTCATTGCACTATGTTGCAATTTTACATAAATATTCTGTCTCTAATGATGCGTCACGAAAATATTTTGAAATGCGGCACCTTTCCAAAAATATAGCTGTTTTCATACCAATAGTTCAATATACTCGTATGTATTTGTGAGGATGAAATTAAGCGAAATGGACACAATTTGTTGCACCTTTTTTTTGTACATTTTCGTGAGATTACTACATTTCGCCTCTTATCCCCTCTTTTGTTAGGCCTCAGCACCTTTTCCTCCGCGTTTTTAAAAGATAGGACAGAAAAATGTATATTTTTTCTTCTTGAATAGCTTTTTAAAATCTCATTCAGAAGTCAACAATATTAAATAAATATTCAAATATAATTTATGTAATTTATACCCTAGAAATGATGGACCCAATCTGCAGTGTGAAGTCAACAATCTTATATGTAAAAATGAATGTTTGTTTGTCTGTTCGTTCGTACTTTATGCACGGCCATACCGTTTGATCCGATAGTGATGGGGCTTTTGGTAAATGTTGAGATACTCAACTCCTACACCCTTTAAAAATCGCCCTTTATAGTGACAAACGTGAAAAAGTAGCTCTTTGGACGCTTAAATGGCTTACGCTGCCCTAAACCATAACAATACACAACATTAATGTACACAGATTGAATATCTCAAAAAGCTCTACAAAAAAGTCCGCAACAGCATATGCTTATCTCTTACGGGTAACTCACAATAACCATTTTTGTTTTTCATTGATGCCAAGAAGATCGAGACGAGTACGTAGATTCCTGTGCAAGCATATCAGCGCATGACGGGTATTCTTTTACGGATAACTCATAATAATGAATTTTGTCTTTTGGATCATTTATGCCAAGAAGATCGAGATAAGTAGATTCCCGGGCAACACCGGTCAATCAGCACGAGGAATATTAAAATAATTACGATATACACTTATAATTTTTTTCATTTTACTTATTCAACTAATCATAAGAAGTACATTATTTTTTGTCTTTTCAGCTCATTTATGCCAAGATGATCAGGATGAGTAGATTCACGGACAACGCCGGGTAAACAGCATGGGGTATCTAAAAATATAAATTTATGATTATTTTCCTTTCTACTTATTCAACTAAACATAAAAGCACATTAATTTTAATTTATTTCGGCGTAGCAGCGCACGCCGGGTATTAGTAGTAAATAAAAATATTAACCCATTAGTGCCCAGCGTTACATAAATGGAACACTTGAATCTTTAAACAATATCGCCTCAAACCCATTGTTGACAATATCATATTTAAGTAAGTTGCATATTGTTGTGTTCCAGGTAGTCTAACCATTCAGTCTGGTGTTTGTTTTCCTTTGTATCGGTTCATAGTGTGAGATAGTAGATGCATATTTATCACTAATTTTCGGATTGCATAATTTATAGTACACCAGGGACGAAGTGCAAGTATAAATTAAATTATATGTTAATTAATGAAGTTCATTATGTACAAAATGTTTGAAAATTGAATAATATTCATATTTCTGATACTTTCAGTTGTTATGAATACTTAGAATTGACACAGGGTGTTATTGAAATTTGCTGTAACATAAATATTACGCTAGGCAGTAATGTAAGCAGATTTATGTATCAAATGCCAGTTTATGTACCGCAGTATAGTTTATAAAATGTTATTTCTTTCTTTTAAAATAATTGTATGGCTATAGAATTTAGGATCTTTGTTTATTTTTGTGGAATTTGATAATATTCTAGGCACCAGGATTTACATGTCAGGGAAACTCTAGACACTTTATTTGACAAGAAAAATTATGACGTAGAAGATATTTTATTGTCCCTCCTCATTCTAATGTCTTGACTCAAGATTCAGAAGATGAAGACACAGGTGGGATTCCTAATAATCTCAGTGGAAAACAACTCCTTGCTGAGGTTGAAGTTCGAACTGCCGATGGAAGAGAAATACTACCTGGACCAACTCAAAATGAAGCAACCTCCCTGCCAGGTGCACCAGAAACACGAGTTCCTCCGGTATCATATTCACAGTACACAAAAAATGCACTCTGCGTGGACGGTGGTTTTCAAAATATCAATAGAGATTTTGATACTAATAATTTTTCTTCACATGAAGAAAAATGTCGAATTCAAATTTTAGAAATTTTCCTCACAAGGGAAGTACTTATGTTGGACCAGTTGGATTGTAACAAAAATTGGAGGATATGTTAATTAATTGATATTAAATATGATGACGTTAGTCATTTTGCTGCAAATTTAATAAAACTCGTGTTATTCTTCATTAAATTCCAATCGCGTCTCATTGACAGGTTCGTAACGGCTCGGTTGCTCATAACAGCTGGTTTCAAGCACAAGTGCGAATAACGTAAATTACAACGTATATAGAGAAAATTTGCGTTTAGATCGGTACTTGCTCAGGTAGCTCAAATGGTAGAGCACTTGGACTAGAAAACCAAGGGTCCCGGGTTCAAGTCCCGGTCTGAGCGTATAATTTTTCTCTTCAAATATGAACGTAAATATTAGTTTTCCTCCTTCTTAACATTAATAACTATTTTTGATTACTTTATACAGATAGCAGAGCACTGTATACTTTTTTTACTTGAAATTCAGAAGCGGTTATATATCGTGTTACCTGGAATAACAAAAACAAATTATCATTTACCATAACATCAATGGTGATAATGAGGGTCTTCGATGAAATGGTTGTAACAAAGTTTTTCCGAACACCATGAGCATCTGACGATGGCAATCCTGGAGCAGTTATATGTTGCACGTTCACTAAAACCAATGTCAAATGCATTTTTCAATCACATTTGTGAATCTCGTTACACTTTGGTCCACGTTATAGCAACGACTTTTTTCAAGCATAAATACGCATATCTTTGTAAATTTCTGCTGACAGTTGATTATATACAAGGAAATGCAGTTTTATAATAAATAATATATCACCGATATTTTCACGTCACCATCTGATTTTAGACGCACATATTCTTCATGTCGTCGCACATAGATCTTATATTGACGGGGGGAAAAAAAAAACATCAAGTGGTTGTATATATTTGGTGGCTCCTGCAGGAATAATTTTCAGCCTTACATTTTTATCGGGTAAACAGTCCTGTAGCAATTGTTCGTCCTTATGCCCGGACAACGAATCGCATATTAAAAGTGAATCAATTTCAATGTTTTCACTAAACACATGCTTAAGAATATTTTCAAATGTTCTTTTGTAATTTTTCCACTGGCACTACAGTCGACATACACATTTGGAGGTGTTTTCTGTTCTATCTTCTTCTGAACTTTGGGCCCAAATTTGTTTCCTATAGGGTTTTGAAAACAGAGGTATAATCCTTCCCAAGTTACCCACGCATTGAAATAAGAACATCTATCGTGTAAGAATGTGCAGTTCCATGGGTTTTGAACTGTAGCAGCAGTGAGCTTTTTGCCTTTAACTGCCAGTGTTCTGTTTCCTGTCATTTCATAATTAAATTGACTTTGGTCACAGTTCCGCATATTCTTTGTTGGTATGCAGTTTTCTTGAATGGTCTGATTAACGTCTCTTACAAATTTATTTGCATTTTCAATAGTTTGAGCTTCATTTTCAATACCAGTGACAAATTTGGTAATTTTTCTTGAAGAAATATTGTTTCTCTTTTTGAAATTTGAGATGAATGTATTTGAAGCTTTAAATTCATTCAAGCCCAATTCCTTCGCTCGAAAAAGAGCCCACGATTGTAAATGCCAATTGTGCACTGTCAATCCCCGATCTCGAGAATCTCGAAACTTATTAACCATGTAATCTTTAATTTGGGCGATTTTGTAGGGATCCCTGTTTTTTAATTGTGAAGCTAGATAAGATGTTTTATTTTCTATAGGCCTATAATTCAAAACTCTTCTTACATTTCGGTTATTAATTAATGATGGTCATTTTTTATTATTTGTGAATAGGACTTCGGGCCAGATTTCCCTGACATCCTATATTCATAAGTGTTTTCCAAAGTTTCTTCAGAATAGAAATACAGTACGTTAGGGTGTTTAGGTTTTTTTAATGAAGACGGCTCAAAGCTACTTGAATTGTCACGTTCCTCACTGGATTCGTTGGCAATTTCAAAGTCTTCAGAACATCCAGCCTGTGTGAGCTTCTGACTGTAAGTAGCATAGTCTTCGAAATCTAACGTATTTTGACTAACGTCCTCTATCCCTTTCCAATATTTTTGTTCTATAATTTCTGTCAGAAAATACGCAAACTGGTCATCCTCGAATTCAGGTTCTTGGTGTTTTTCAAATGTTTTCCTGAACCATAGATTCTAACGTAGTTAAGACGTAAATGAATTTACTATGCCCATTTTATTCTCTTGATGAAATATTTTATTGACTCACAAGCCTGTAAATATAAGCATTTACGTGTAAATATACTGTTATGTCCTAAAAAAGTATTAATTTACACCATAAATATGCTAATTAATAAATGATGGGACAAAATATTCTATTGTGCTTTCAATTTATTGAGTTTTTCATGTTTTTTTAAATAGAATCAATTAGTATATACTGTACGAATACTCGACTGAGGGAGTGAAAAAACATTCACACCTCCGGCGCGCTATTCTCTAAGTAACCGTGCCGCTCCTTTGCAATATTTATTTCGTTAGTTTATCTCTCTCTCTCTCTCTCTCTCTCTTTTGTTCTTCCCTCGTTCACTACACTAACATTTTCTATTTTTATTTATTTATTTTATTTTTTTCGAATGTTTTATTTATTTATCCTATCATGTACCGATGCCAAGCCTTATTTATATTTTCTTGTTCCTTATTTCCTATTAAATATTATGCATACTATTGAATTGCAGTGAAATGACTAATATCACGGTGTTCAGTATCCTTCATTCAACATATCCTCCAATTTTTGTTACAATCCAACTGGTCTAACATAAGTCAATGGAAAACTTACTGACTTCATAGTAGAAGAATCTAATAGATATGCATTGCAGAATAAATGTTCCCACCCTATTTATCGTTATTTTCATTCTTAGTGGTTACAATCAATTACCTTCTAAGAGAATGTATTGGGGCAATAACGATGACACAACAAATTAGTGAGCAATGCAGTGAGAAGGAATAAATTTAATAGATGCCAGATCTTGAGATTCATACATTTTTCTATTTTTCTAATAATGGAGAATTCAACCATGACAACAAGACAAACTGAGACCCGCTTAAGAATCGACTCAAAGTATAAGTTTGGTGCTTTGTGCCTAAAAAAAAAAAAAAAGTACGGTAAGAGCACGGTAAAATATTAAAATATTTTGGAAAAAGTCTGGTCTTTGAATACCTCTAAAGGATATATTATTGACTTTGACATACATCAAGGTAAATCAGTTGCCTAGGCCATTGATACAGAGAATACTTTTGGTAAAGCAATGTCCTAAATGTGACGTGTGATTGTGTATTGGTTGGTTTTCTGTGTACCACACCCGATAAATGACTGAAATAATTTATTTCCTAATGTTAATTATGTAAATGATAAGTTACATGGTGTCTTTGATATAATTAATGTTTGCTCCCATGAGTGCCTAGCGTTACATACATGTCACGGGCATTTATAGGCAATCAATAAACACAACATAATATAATTTTTTTTGTTGCTTTGTTGATAAAGTATTACATATATCATGAAAAAAAACAAAAAATCGACAAAAAATTAATTCAGGCACTAATGGGTTAAAATAAATATAACTTATGTAAACCACCAGTAATTTATATCCCAGCAACAATGGCCAATCTGCAGCTGTGAAGTCAAATTTAAATTCCAACAATGTTGCTGTAACAGTTTAAAATACGTTCAGTTAGTACTGGCAATAATTTAAGTTTTATATCTACAGACTTGTTGTAGACTGTGTTTTACAACGTATTTTTGTTAGTATTACAACATGTTTTCACAGCAATAACATGACGAATGTTACGAAGGATAAGTAGTATGCACTTTCGTAATTCTAAAAGCAATTTATCGAAACTGATTGCATCATTCTTCGATGTTCCATCTGCGAAGTAAATATGCCAAACTAAAAACTATGAATTACTCTCACGGACTCTATAAAGAACATTTGGTGCAAAATGATATGCATATTATATAAACTGAGTTCATATAATAATTCGTTTAAACCTTAATTCAATTCTTTCAGCAGCACCTTTTTGTATGTATTTACGGAACCTTTTTCCCCCCTTTTACGACTAAAATTTGCACCTTAAAATCCTTCCCCTAACGATGAGTGCAGTAGGTGTACTTGATGTGTTGGGTCAGGAGGTAAACTCATGAATAACAATATAACACCGAGTTTGCTTTCATTCCATTTATTTCTCTATGAAACTAACACAAAGAGGAACTAGGTTCCGCCGACCCGGCCTGTCAAATTCCATATTTAAGGCTGAACATGTCTTTTGACACACAGATATTCTTACAAGTAAATATAGATTAATAATTAATTAATTTGTTAATAATTCATTATATATATATATATATATATATATATATATATATAATATGCGATTATTATATTACTATTATTATTATTATTATTATTATTATATTATTATTATTATTATTTATTATTATTATTACACAATGTTCATCTTGACTTCCTCTTACATCCCTCAAACGTTGAAAACGCACTTTTGCATCACGCTATATATTATTAATAATTTTGATTTCATGTAAATCACTGCGACGGAAGTACACTTTCATTTTAGTCTCAAAATATAATATGGAGCGAAGTCCTTTCCTAACTGAATTCCTAGCAGAAAGAATTTACGAAGTTTGAAAACGCGATCCACATTTCGTAAACTTTAAGTTATACATTTCTGTTGAAACTTGTTTCGAAGTAACATACTAAGTTAATCTGACGTGAAACTTATACACGAAAAACTTGGCATACTTTAAAATCACATCTCGTCAAGTAGGTTACACCTCACTTCTGGAGAGTTTCAAAATTTATTCCGTCGTGGATCACCGATAGATTAATATTTGCTAAGCCTTATGTTGAGTCTTATTTACAAGATGCAGAAACATTCTGATCCACAACCAAGGTTTCTTTTTCTTCTCCATTATAGCTTACTCTCTCGCCTTATAGGTACTTTCACATGACCCACGTCGGACGGGACTGAGAATGGCTCCACCTGTCGGGATTACACTGTTATGGTAGACTGTCACCAAAGTCTTATTTACGCATATTGTTGGATAGATGGCTTCGAAAATCGATGGGGGTTTCCAACCTAACTTGACACTATAAAACATGTATGTCCATGGTCGCGAGGACATAAACTCTACTTACATCCCTTTCCTGAAAAAAAATGTTTTCCATTCATCTCCCCAGTATTAGCAGGGGCAATTACGATTTTATTGACAGATCGGAACTTAAATACGTCTTTCTTTGACCCTGCAGGGGGTGGAGACCTTATTGTATACCAACATTTATTTTGATTTTTTGGCGTATAATATGCTTCCCTCAAATCATGGTTAATGCTACTCTTCCACCTCATTCTTGGCCTGACTGCTGGACGCTTTCCCTCTGGTTTTGCCCATACAACCTATTCATTAAATTTCCCTTTAAAATTATGTATAATTAAATAAACGATGTTCTACAAAATAGAGTTATAAGTGAATATTTTCCTCTAACTCACTCAGCCTGTCGAACCCGTAGGTTCATGGCCGGGCGGATATAAGCTCTCCATATATCCCTATCCTGAGCTAATGTTTTCCAATCATGCCCTGAATAATTTACTTGCCTCAATTCATGGCTAATGTTATATTCTTCCACCTCATTCTTGGCCTACCTACTGGGCGCCTTCCCTCTGGTTTTCCTGTAAGAAGTTTTCATGTGCCTCTTTCATTCCCCATTCGTGCCACATGTCCTGCCCACTTAACTGTTCTTATTATATCTGACTTCCAATAAAGATCTTTAGCTCACTGTTACGCAGTCTTCTCCACACATCTGTCTGTTCATCTCTCCTTGGTCCAAACATTTTTCTAAGATCTTTATTCTCAAATACTCATTATTTTCTCGTCTCTTAAAGTAAGAGTCCATATTTCGCATCCATATAAAATAATTGTCCACCGCTGTGGTCTCGAGGCAGCGTACTGCTTTGTCACGCAGCGGGCCAGGGTTCGATCCCCGGTCGGGGCAGTTTTTCTGGGTGAGGTTTTTATCGGGAGTTTTCCTCACCTGTAAGACAAATGTCAGGAAAACTTTAAAGCCCAAACGGTACCGAAATCATATGGCCATCATTATGAACATCCTTATCATTATCATCATCATCTTCATCATCCTTCACCGCCGTGGAAAGCAACGTTTCAAATAGTAGAGTAGAATGACTAATAAATAGGTGAAATATTGTACTTTTAAAGAAGTAAACTATATATATAACATGATAAGAAAAATAAATGCCTGCAAGGGATTTGAACCCGGACCTCTAGGTTGGTATCCCAGCGGGCATTACACCACCAGGCAAATCCAATTCAAACATTTATATATATATATATATATATATATATATATATCCACCGCTGTGGTCTCGAGGTAACGTACTGCCTTGTCACGCAGCAGGCCCGGGTTCGATCCCCAGTCGGGGCAATTTTTCTGGGTGAGGTTTTTATCGGGTTTTTCCTCACCTGTAAGACAAATGTCAGAAAAACTTTAAGGCCCAAACGGTCCCCAAACAACAAGTATGGCCATCATCCTTATCATTATCATAATCATCCTTCACAGGTGTGGAAAGCAACGGGAAGCTACCACACCTACAATTCCCTAGTAAAGCTGCAAGCATAGCATGAAAATGCTATGATTGCAGTGAAGGAACTGCCTTCGGGCAGAATTACTATGGATGGATAATATAATTGGAAAATCAACAGTTTTATGTATTTTCAGGTAATGTCTCTATGCTAATGAATTTGAAACCGCGTTTCTATCTTTATCATTCTTATTAAAAACATAATTACTTTCTATAATTGTAGGCTTTCACGGCCGGCGTCTTGATCCATATTTGGTTCGTCTTCCGGCTTATAGGCCGTGGTCTGGTTGTCTTCTTACTCGACGTTTCGTCTACTGCTGCGGTAGACCTCATCAGGAGATACTGCGTGCTCTCTGTGAACTCCTCAACAGTCGGCTGCAGACTGGCTGGTGGTTGGAAACTGTCTCTCTTTTTATAGCTAAACCCTGGGTGGTGGGGGGGTTTTCTGCGTTTGTTGTTGTGCCGATTGCAGAAGTCATAGGCTTCGTTGTCGTGTTATGCAGTGCTGGGATCCAAATTTTGTTTATCTTCATGGTTTTTCTTCTTTTTTGTTGAAGGAATTTTTATGTTTATATATTTCAATGGCTTCTCTGTATAGTCTGGTGTAGTAATGTGATGTTTGTGATAATACCTGAGTATCTTCGAATCTTATAATATGTTGTTGGTTGTTCATCAAGTGTTCCGCTACGGCCGATTTTTCATTTTGTTTTAGTCTGCAGTGTCTCATGTGTTCTTGTAATCATCTGTGTTGATCATTCTTTTGTTGTGCCGATGTACACCTCTCCACAACTGCACGGGATACGATATATACCGGCATGACTTAAAGGATCTCTAGTGTCTTTGGCTGGGCGAAGTATATTGCTGATTTTTTGTGTTGGTTTATAGGTTGTTGATATGTTGTATTTCTTTAATAGTCGTCCAATTTTCCTCTGTTGTTGTTTTGATATAAGGTAGGTAGACCTTACCATATTTCTCTTCTTCCTTGTTTTCGTTTTCGGGCCTATATTTCTTGGGATTTATGGCTCGACGAAAATCTGTTTTGCTGTAGCCATAAATCCCAAGAAATATAGGCCGCAAAACGAAAACAAGGAAGAGACAAATGGTAAGGTCTACCTACCTTATATCAAAACAACAACAGAGAAAATTGGAACGACTATTAAAGAAATACAACATATCACAACCTATAAACCAACACAAAAAATCAGCAATATACTTCGCCCAGCCAAAGACACTAGAGATCCTTTAAGTCATGCCGGTATATATCGTATCCCGTGCAGTTGTGGAGAGGTGTACATCGGCACAACAAAAAGAATGATCAACACAAGATTACAAGAACACATGAGACACTGCAGACTAAAACAAAATGAAAAATCGGCCGTAGCGGAACACTTGATGAACAACCAATAACATATTATAAGATTCGAAGATACTCAGGTATTATCACAAACATCACATTACTACACCAGACTATACAGAGAAGCCATTGAAATATATAAACATAAAAATTCCTTCAACAAAAAAGAAGAAACCATGAAGATAAACAAAATTTGGATCCCAGCACTGCATAACACGACAACGAAGCCTATGACTTCTGCAATCGGCACAACAACAACAAACGCAGAAACCCCCCCCCACCACCCAGGGTTTAGCTATAAAAAGAGAGACAGTTTCCAACCACCAGCCAGTCTGCAGCCGACTGTTGAGGAGTTCACAGAGAGCACGCAGTATCTCCTGATGAGGTCTACCGCAGCAGTAGACGAAACGTCGAGTAAGAAGACAACCAGACCACGGCCTATAAGCCCGGAAGACGAACCAAATATGGATAATTACTTTCTATTAAATTATCTTGCCTTTATTTCAAATCAGTAGGCTATCTAAAAAAATTAAAATTGTGAGAATGGAGAAAACTCGCCCTCTGCAGTAATGTTCATAATCGGTTCCTCGATGTGACTTGGTGTTTTTCATCTTTCAGGTCATCTTAAAAGTCATAGGCTAAGGAACTAGGTCAAACATGGGCTTATGTAGCCTCTTCATATACATGATATGAAAAGAAAAATGAATGCTTGAGTCGAGATTTGAATCCGGGTCTCTAAACTCTGTACGTTTAGCGCTCTAACGACCTGAGCTACACAAGTTTTCACACAAACATACATTTTTCTTATATATGTAGTGTTCTCAATTCACACAAGATGTAGCGGAAAATCGTTCCGACCGACATCTGGTGGCCAACATAACAGTTAAGCAAATTTTTAAAGGGAATATTTACTTTATAGCAGTAACGCTTGTACATTTAAATGTTATTTTTGACATTTGGCAATGAAGGCAAATATGATATGAAAAGAAAAATGTTCGGGATTTGAACTCGAGTCTCAAAACTCTGTATGTTTAGCGCTCTAACGACCTGAGCTACCCAAGTATTCCAACACATACTTTTTTTTGTGTTGGAATACATGGGTAGCTCAGGTCGTTAGATCGCTAAACGTTATAGAGTTTTAGAGACTCGGGTTCAAATCCCTACTCAAGCATTCATTTTTCTTTACATATCATATTTGCCTTCATTGCCAAATGTCAAAACAACATTTAAATGTACAAGCGTTACTGCTATAAAGTAAATGTTCTCTTTAAAAATTTGCTTAACTGTTATGTTTGGCCACCAGTTGCCAGTCGGACCGATTTTCCCGCTAGCACTTGTGTGAATTTGAGAATACTACATATATAAGAAAAATGTATGTTTGTGTTAAATATTATCGTATTAATTATATATATATATATATATATATATTATATATATATATATATATATATATATATATAACAATTTCGTGTCACGATTGTTTGTCCGCGATGGAATGCTAAACTACTGAACCGATTTTTAATAAAATTTTGCACACTGTGTGCAGTTTGATCCAACTTGAGACTTAGGGTAGTTTATAACTAAATTTATAGTCGCATTATTTTTTTATTGCAAATTATGTATTATTTAACAAAGAGTTAAATACGATTCTATCAGATGGCGGTGTAATTATCTGTGAGTTTCCATACGATGGCGGTTGTTAAGTAATTTGGTAAGGGTAATTGGTTTATTATTTAACAAAGAACAGATCCAGACTGCTGTGCTTTTTTTTGCAAACCGCAATTGAATTACAAATATTGATTATTTCATAATTTAAGTGTGTTCAGTGTTTTTTTTATTTTCAATATTATTAATTTCGTGTGTAGGTATATGGTTTTAAGTAATCTGGCTGAAAGACAGCAACTTAATTTAAATTTTTTACGTATACCTTAGCCACAGCAACGCGTGGCCGGGACTTCTAGTGTGTATATATATATATATATATATATATATATATATATATATATGCTACATGTATCTTGATTCTTTTCACTCCTGTAAAGTTATTCCTGATGCGTTGGTTGTGTTTAGTGTAAATGTGGTATAACATGAAGGGTTCAGAGCAAAGGTGGATCAAGTTTAAAAATTGAAAGTCCTAGTATGGTCACACATAGAAGTACATTATATAACGGAAATGGACAGCTAATGACAAATGAGGGAATTTTGAGGAAGTGGCTGATTTCAGATACCTTGGAACAATAATCACAAATAGTAATAAGATGCACAAATAAATTAAACGTAGGCTCCATTCTGGAAATGCGTGCTATATGCATTACAGGGACTCTTGTCCAACTCTTTCAAAAAACGTTAAACTGAAAATATATAAAACTATTATTCTACCATTCTACCAGTTATATGAATGCGAAACATGGACTCTTACTTTAAGGGAGAAAAGGAGATTACGAGTATTTGAGAATAAAGTACTTAGGAAAAATGGTGGACCAAAGAGAGATGAACAGACGGGTAAGTAGAGAACACCATATAACAGTGAACTACATGGTCTTTATAGGAAGCCAGATATAATAAGAATAGTTAGGTCTCTTAGACTGCGATGGACAGGACATGTGGCACGAATGGGGAATGAAAGACGTGCATGGAAGCTTCTTGTAGGAAAACCAGAGGGAAAACGCCCACTTGGTAAACCAATAATGAGGCGGGAGGATAACATTAACTATGATTTGTGGGAAGTAGATTATACAGGGGATGATTGGAAAACATTAGCTCAGGATTAGGATGTATGGAGAGCTTATGTCCGCGCGGCCATGAACCTACGGGTTCGATAGTGCCAGTGAGTTTAGTTGGGTTCAATATATCAATAATTATTCTTCAGAGTAATTGTGAACCAAGTAATATATTTCTTCTCTTTTTCACTGTAAAAATTAATGTTTAATTCTTCATCTGCAATTAAATGTATTACTTTAACTTTATATTAGTTTTTCTCAAACGAGTAAAATATAGATTTGGTCCACTTTTTCTCTGAACCCCTCATATCATTATCCAAACAATGTATATAATAATGCAATGACACCATTTATTATAAATAAAACTTTCCTCGTTAGAGGATTGCCGCAAGGACAAAGTGATACAGATAATTAATTTTCGAATTGATGAAAAACATTTTGTAAATACACTAAAATTTTAAAATTGTCATTGAAGTATACTCTATAGAGTAGAAATTTTGTAAAGATTGTTTCTTAAAGTTGAAACTGACGCTCTAACGGCAACGATGGTAATTTTAGAAAGATACACTCTGTCAAATCTAAGGAATTCCTTAATTATAGCTAAGAATCCTGGTATAGTACCTCTTGCCTCGATCATCAATCCTATGACAGTTATACTATCTAATTGGTATTTATCTTTGTAATAGCCAATAATAGTTAAAAATAATCGTATAATAATATTACAGCATTACAACACACATACTGTTTTGACTACACAACGACATGCAAGAACTCCCCAAATGAGTGATCAAGCTCAATCCAGTACGTCTTCCGACACAACACAACTTTAAAACGAAACAGATGATTCACTTACATATTAATGCTAAACATGGCGAATATGATGCATATGATAGCAAGATGATCTTCGAGCACCATTTGGACTTTTAAACATTTTCTGATATTTGCCTTACAGGTGAGAAAAAACACTGAATAAAATCATACTACCCAGGAAACTTGTCTCGACCGGAGATCGAATCCGGGCCCGCTGAATACGAGACAGCAACGCTACTGATACCACAGCGATGGAATATGACAAAGGTTTGAATGTTTTATTATTCCAATAACAGCTGATCAGTTTTTAAAGATATTATGAAATCATTGTTTTTTTTTTTTCACGGTCTGCAAATCCAGATTTTAATGTGCTTTGAGACAACGCAATATGCGAAATTGGCTCAAATTGCGAACGAAAATTATACGAAAATGCATTATAAATGTTAAATCGACTTTTTAATTTTCTTTCTGTAAACTCCAAAAACAATAAAGGTTTCGATTGCGTACCATTCTCTCGGCTGCTAAGCTGAAGTACCCAGAGTTTGCCCAATTAGCTATACAATGCATTTTGGGTTCTACTAACAGCATAAATAATGAAAGATATACATAAAATTTCAATTGTGAGAGACCGGAGAACACAACAAAATGTGGAGATGCGTTCTGTAACTTAATTGAAGAGCGTTACTGAACTTTCACGATTTAATTTCTTGAATTTTCTTTAGGATATTTTGGTTTTTGTCAATATACATTTATATATTTTGCGTGTTTGTTTTTGTCTACATTAATTCATTCTGTTTTTGTGTGCGGTATTTTAACCTATAGGCCTATCATTTTAATATAAATGCACAATTTAATTGATGCATTTATATCTCACTATCCATTTACAAATGAGTTCTTATTATGCATTAAGGTAATTGTAAAAAAATTTTAAAATTAACTCATAATGATTTGTATGTTTTCTTCAAAAGTTATAAAATGCATATTTCTAAACTTATAAAACCTATAAAATAATAAGTACTATGGAAATCCGTGTTGTTATACATTACAGACTCTTGACATCCCAACTGCTTTCAAAAAACGTTAAACTGAAAATATATAAAACATTATTCTACCAGTTATATTATATGGATGCGAAACATGGACTCTTACTTTAAGGGAGGAAAGGAGATTACGGGTATTTGAGAATAAAGTTCTTAGGAAATTTAAAGATAAAACTTTGCAAGAAATTTGAAGCCAACCGGAACCTTTATAGATATTATATTTTGATAAAATTGAATTTAAGTATTGAGTAAGAAAGCTTAAATAATTTTATGGGACGATAAAAGGGAATAGACGGGTGAATTGAAAATACTTCATAACAATGAACTACATGGTCTTTATAGGAAGCCAGATATAATAAAAACAGTTGAGTCTCGTAGACTGCGATGGGCAGGACATGCAGTACGGATGGGGAACGAAAGATCTGCATGGAAGCTTCTTGTAGGAAAACCAGAGGGAAAACACCCAGTTGGTAGACGAATAATGAGGTGGGAGAATAACATCAACTATGATTTGAGGGAAGTAGATTATACAGGGAATGATTGGAAAACATTAGCGCAGGATAGGGATGTATGGAGAGCTTATGTCCGCGCGATAATGAACCTACGGGTTAGATAGTGTCAGTGAGTTAGAGTTAGTTACTAGTTAAAATTTACTTATGCGCAGTGCATTTTTGTCGTGCTTAAAAATCTTGGAAAATATAAGCTGATAGCAGGAAAACAGAGAGAGAAAAGTTGGTTACACATTTTTAAGAGATTCAAGTGCAAATAACAGGCTACAGTGAATCGAAGAAAAATATGTAAATGCACAAATTATTGCAGGTTATAGCTATCTATATGGTATATTTCAAGGGATTCGCCAAAACTTTTCCGTAATGGCGAGTTTTGAAATTAGGCCTATTATTGTTTCCTTCATTTCTGTGGCATTGTCATAAAATAATAATAATAATAATAATAATAATATTAATAATATTAATAATAATAATAATTATTATTATTATTATTATTATTATTATTATTATTATTAATTATATTATTATTATTATTATTATATATTCCCCGGTCGGGACAGTTTTTCTGGGTGAGGTTTTTATCGGGGTTTTTCCTCACCTGTAAGACAAATGTCAGGAAAACTTTAAGGCCCAAACGGTCCCCGAAATCATATGGCCATCGCAATCATCATCATTCATATTCATCTTAGGTTAAGCTTAGGATTAGGGACTCTCCTGGTGCACCATTATCATCATCATCACCCATCATATCATCGGGGCAACGTAACCCCGCCTTCCATGCGCCCCAACCTCAGAAGTGGGTTACAAGTACGCCATGCCAGGAGAGAAACCAGGAATGTCGAAAGACAAACCTGGGGCATTTGAAAAAAAAATATTATTGTTATTATTATTATTATTATTATTATTATATTAGTAGTATTATTTTAGTATTGTTATTTTATAATTAAATTAACCCTATAATGTCCCATGTTATATATGTGTAAGATTGACAATTTATCACATTATTTCCACAATAAATTAATATTTACCGCGAATGCCTGATTTACAGTTATGTAACAACGTTAGGAATGCATTTCATTTCGCTACAACTAGCCTGCACGTTGTGTAACTTTTAAGTCGTAACTAGAGTAACTTTAGGTTTTAACCGTTAAGAGTTATATTAATTTAAGGTTATTAAATATTTTCCTTGGAATTGAATTTTATATGCATGTCTACTGTATACATATTTAAAAGTTAGTGGTTCACTGAACCCAGATCGTTGTGGAAGGGGTTTGCGAGTCGAAAAAGGTTGGGAACCACTGATCTAAGCTATATCGCACGTTGGGAAGAAGAGGGCCACAAGTGTAAAAATGGCATAAATTGAGTGAAGACTACTATCTGTTAGAAAAAATGGTTACAAATTTATTTCTTTATGACCACACGTGATGTGCAAGAAAATGGAGACCGGATAAATTTGTATCCATATCAAAAATTTAATTTACTATACCTTTTTAAATTTTGAATTGTGAATAACTCGAAACTAAACTTTTGCACTAGTGGCCGTCTTCTTCCCAAGGTGCGATATATGTTCACATACGCGCATGCACGTATATCCGAAGAAAGCGCAGAAAATAGCTGAAAATTGACATGAGAAGTTCCTATGGAAATAACCTTACATTCCATATTAAGAATACGTGAAGTTGGAATATCGCTTTAAATGTTTTTGTACACTTACGGGAATATGCTAAAACTAAATACATAATCTACATTGCTCTTAATTTTAAAACGCTAACCAAAATAACTCACCCTAACATTATATTTAAGTCATACCCCAAGAGTCATAACTATCATTTGCTCTAAGTTTTTTTAATTTATAGACGCTTTAATATCTAAGGATTATATCGTTAGGAGTCCTTCGTTGTTATCATAAAGCTATTGTGTTGGTATTTTGTTGAATTAGAAATTGGTTTATTTAATTTTAATGTACAGTAAAACTTGTTTAATTCGGAACGTGAATAATGCGGAAACCTGTCCAATGTGAACAAATTTATTGGTCCCGGCGAAATAATAGTAATTTTATGTTAGTTATTTGTATTAAAACGGAATCTGTCCAACGCTGAAACGGAAAGGATACTTCTACACAATTTATGAAAAAATGTTTATAAGGCGGAAAGACAGAGGGAAATAAATTAGTTTTCACTTCATTGAATTCCCGTTAGGAATTAACAGTAAGTGATGATTCCTGCCGCCAGCGCCGGGTGAAGTAGAGTTTCTACTTGTATCTGGAATTTTCTTTTCGGCTTCGACTGCAAACCCGTTTTTGCGAAATACAGGTTCGTTTAATAGATATTTGGCGTGTGACATCTGTCTTACAAATAACCAGTGCACTGTAAAATCTTAAATTAGTTTAAGATCTGAGACTTATTGTGTACGTATATTTCACAGGTATGTTCTGAATTTACAGAATAAAGATGGTTAAATCGGATGTATCATTATCATTAAACGAAAAAGTGAAAGTGATTGAATATAAAGGAAACAAACTCTCAGTATGCGAAATAATGACTACATTTAAAAGTGGAAAAACCCAAGTTGTGTGAGATTTTAAAACACAAAGCCAGGCAGGGTTGCCAACACCCAACGAGAAAAGGTGGCTAAAATTGAGTCCGAAAAATGGCTAGAAATAGCTAAAATGCAATTTGTATCCGTGGAGGAAGCTGTATTTTAGAAATTTAGATTGTGGATACCAATCTGTAGCTCTACAATACTTTTTCTTTTTCGCTATTGGAATTTGCTGCAATTATAATATAGTGGTCCACCGCGTGATATCGAGGTAGCGCGCTACCTTGTCACGCAGCCGGTCCGCATTCGATTCCCATCGGACAGGCTCCTAGGTGAGGTTTTTTCGGGTGTTTTCCTCACCTGTAAGACAAATTTCAGCAAGCTTAGGGCCCAACGATCCCCGAAAAATCATCCGGCCATCATCACATCCTTATCATTAACATCATCATCATCCATTACTGGTGTGGAAAACAAACGGGAAGCTACCACACCTACAATTCCCTAGTAAAGTTTGCAAAGCATAGCATGAAAATGCTATGATTACAGTGAAGACCTGCCCTCGGGCAGAATTACTATGGATGTATAATGTAGTAACTAAATTATAATATCAAGTCTAGTTTAAGAAATAAATATTCTTACAACGAAATATTCTGTAATTCTGAATTTTAAAACATTTATTTAATTTCTTTCTCTTTAAGTTTATCTAAGTTACTTTTTTATTCTATTTCTCACCAGAAATTATATTTATGTGTGATATTCTTTGTTTATACCTTACTCTCACTAAAAAAGTGGTGGTTTGAATCACTATCTACCCCATCACATGTATATTTAAAACTGTATACTTTATCCTGTTCTGTATTGATACATAATCTTTGGGTGTGTTCTTCTTTGGAAAGAATGTACTCATTTGCTCTCTCTCTCTCTCTCTCTCTCTCGCTCTCTCTCTCTCTCTCTCTCTCTCTCTCTCTCTCTCTTCTGTGGCAAAAGATATTATATAAATCAGTTATTATTACAGAATTTATAATAGACAATTAAACTGTAAAACAAATGGCTAGAAAGTAGCTAAGAAAATATGACAAATGGCCAGAAAAGCTATTAGTAGCTTTTTCACAAACTTGTAGCTACTTAGGTTTTCAAATGGCCAAATCTAGCCACAAAATGGCTAAATTGGCAACACTCTAGCCAGCTGTGTGAGTTTTTTGCGCTATTGCACATGTGCTGGTAACTAGTGTTCTCAATCTCAACTAAACGGTAATACTGGTATATAATAACCACGTGTTTTGGAACTCGTAATAAACATTGTTATTTTATTTAACTGCACATGTTATTACATTTGTTAAAGTTAAGTTGAATATTTAAAAAATGAAGAAGTGTTTTCTATGTGGTAAAAAGTCTAATGTGCTTAATTTCAATCATATATCATTTCTTAAGTGTATATCAATGTTAAAGTTTCGCAGCAAAATATATATATATATAAGTACCATGATATTTTATTATCAGTAGAATCTACAAAGGATTGTGTGGTTATTACACGGACTGCCTAAAAATTACAGTTTTAAAACAAAGGGGGGCACGCCGTAGCGTAGTGGTTAAGGCACTGAGCTACAAGCCAGAGGGTCGAGGGTTCAAGTCCCGTTGGGTTCAGGGTTTTTAAACTGACCCAAACCCTCTGGTGGCACTATGGCCCTGGGGTCGACTCAGCCTCTAACGTAAATGAGTACCAGACGCTTGTTCTGGGGGTAAAGGCGGCCGTCACGCAGGGCTGACAACCCGGCTGACATAAAGTGCCGATTGTCTAGAAAAAGTGGGAGCCCTAACCTCCTACTACCCCAAGGGCCTCCGGGTCTTTTTGTGGGATCACTTTACTCTGGGGGCACGCCGTAGCGTAGTGGTTAAGGCACTGAGCTACAAGCCGGAGGGTCGAGGGTTCAAGTCCCGTTGGGGGTCAGGATTTTTAAACTGACCCAAACCCTCTGGCGGCACTATGGCCCTGGGGTCGACTCAGCCTCTAACGGAAATGAGTACCAGACGCTTGTTCTGGGGGTAAAGGCGGCCGTCACGCAGGGCTGACAACCCGGCTGACATAAAGTGCCGATTGTCTAGAAAAAGTGGGAGCCTTAACCTCCTACTACCCCAAGGGCCTCCGGGCCTGTTGTGGGATCACTTTACTTTTACTTTACTTTAAAACAAAAAGGATAGCAAGAATTTGAAGATTTTTGTCTGACGAGTGAGGTAGAGCGCTCTCTTTCACTCTAATGTATCTTTAACAGTTAGCAACCCTTATTTGCGGCCACTTTTACAGAGGCAGAGGCATTCTATCAGGCAAAAAAAAAAATAGTTTTTAATTAATATATAAGAGGAGTATGTACGTCATGACGTATAAATGTAACAAAGTAATACCTGTTTACACCTGGCTGCGAGAAGGTTACGGCCAAGTGTGCAATGGCAACCAAAAATTTTCAAGCTCTATACATCGATTTCTGCTAACTGGATTATAATTTGTTTTAATAACAAGTGAATCAATTATTGTGAATAATAAACTAATTATATTTTAATTAAACATACTGGCGGCCAAATTTTAATAGGCAACTCAGCAAAAGTGTATTCACTTATTCACATTTTATGAAAGAAATAAATGTTGTTCATACACTCGATGAACGCAGTATTCTTGCAGCCGGATCTTAGACTATATGAAATAACGATTTCAAGGCATCTTCAGGTTGGTTTGTGGACAGTTTTAAAAGACGACACAATGTAGTGTGGAATGAAATTCGCGTGGATCAAAAGATGTGGACGAAAGTACAGTTAGTGAGCGGAAACCGAAACTGCATACTTTAATTTCAAGATACGCGCCGAAGAGACATTTTTAACGCTGACGAAACGGGACTGTTTTTTTTTTCGCGCGTTACCGTCGAAGTCGCTCGTACATAGCCTACTATACTTCACTTTCCAACGGCAGCGGAACTAAAATTAATCCAAGGTACGTAAAAAAGACATATACGGCACTCTATAATCGAAGGTTTGTTAATCATGTTTTTTATAATGCGAAATTTTGTCTAATGCGGAAAAAATTGGTCCATGTGATTCCGCTTTGAACACGTTTTACTGTATTTTGAAGTATAATTTCGATTAAATGAATATCGGCAATAAAGTTCCAAATCAGTCTTGACAACAGATGAACTAAATTCCCACCAACATGTCTAAGATAATGAAACCTGAGACCTCCAGTAACTTAAAAAAAAGCGTACGAATGCAATTCTACTATACCTGAACATGTTATATCGATCTGAAGGGGAGTGAGATGCCCCGGGATCTCCTAGGCGACGTGTGGGGTGTAGCACCTTTACTAACTGACCACAGTATTATAATATTAATATTCTTCTTCGTCATCATCCAGGGATTAAGCCTGTTGCCTCGTTCCAGTTTCATGAAAGCTAGAATTGTTAAAATTGTTCAGACCATCTTCCTCGTGGTTTATACTTTAGCAATTTTGAAATATTTCTTCTAATATTAATCTATTTCATAAAATGAAAAAGTCTGTCACATAGGAACTGCGTAAAATAAACGAATTCTTGAACAAGTCAAATTAATGGACTCACTATGCTGGTTTATGGAATACAGTATAAACACCTTTTTCACGGTTGCGTTATTCGTGTTTTCATTATTCGCGGATAAAAAATGGCGATACAGTTCTGTATTCGCGGATAAAAATGTCTTTATTCGCGCAGTCGGGCGGTATATCAGAAGGAGTAATATCATTTTTGAACGCATGGCAACTTTTTTTTACTGCAAGTCGTTCCAAGCGGCTTTTCAAAAAAGCGGGTCAAACCTATGGGACAATTAGATATCAAAGTAAAAAAACCTTATTGTCACTAAGCCTAAAGTTCGTTGTTAAAAGTCGCCGCCGCCGTATTTCACGTGACCTGTGTCCGTTGATAAGTGCCGCCCTAGCCACAATCAACTAGTCATTCGTTGCAATATTTTGATTGTATAATACGTGTCTCTTCTGATATGTCGTCAATTTAGTAAAAGGGAGAAAAACAGTTCCGAAGCGGTAAAAAGTACTGTTTTCGCTTAAATATAAAAATAAAATGTTTGACCGTTTACGCATTGGCGAGTTGCTTGCATCTATATCACGGTGTTTCAATAATAATGAATCAAGTGTATGATTCATCAAGACATCCAAAGATAAACAAGGAATTATATCGCCGAATTCACAGCTGAATATCAATCTGAATTGAAAGGCCTTTTAAAAGCGACAAAACATGTAAAAATTACAGGCTTAAAAGCACCTTGTCTAAGTCTGACAGTAATAATTAATTGTAATTGTTAAAAATATCTCATTAAAATTGATTTTTGTTGATCATTTATTTTATTTAGAGAACATTGGAACGTATCCCTATATACCCATACAAATTACCATTCCATATTCGCGGTTTCTGTATTCGCGGCATATTTGAGGAACATATCCCCCGTAAATAAGGAGCTTTTATGGAATATTTATTTATTTTTTAAATTGGAGAGTCTTGCTTGCTTTTTTGTGACGGCAATAATGCACTTCCAGTGTGCCCATTCTGACAAGGTAATGGTTGTCGTAACCTGAACAACGCCTGATACATCATTTGAAAGTACGCAAGAAATAGTAGAAAATCACCAAGTTTTAGGTGCAATGGATGAGAAATTATACCAAACAACACTAAAATAGAAACTCAACTATGCACATTGCTGTGAACGCATTTGAAGGAAATATTCAAACAATTCCCTGTTTAATTGTTGTTTCAATTATTTTGTAGGGACAGCAGGTTTTGTAGGTTGCTTTGTCAAAGTATTGTACGCGTCTGCCACGTATCCTACTTGAATTTTGGTTCGCATCGTCTTTGGTGATGGTGCGTATAAAGAATTGCTGCTGCTTACGTGACGTGACGATTGTTGCTGGTGATACGTTGGGGGTGTCATCTCCAAAGTCACTGTCTGTGTTCTCGTCACTGTCAGACGATAATAAATAATCATGGACAAGTGTATGCACCCCTTCCACAATTAGGTCCTCCTCAAACAATTCCATCTTTATGTGATCAAATTTCATAAGATCAACTTGGCTTGGCGTTGCCTGTGATAGGCCGAAGAAATCTGCCAATATTTTTACTACAATTGCTGGATTCATGGTTCTATTGTAGTTTTTGTAACAACAAAAATCTTTTTATAGCTACTTTCTGGAAGAAAAGAAATGAATGCCGTGGTTAAAATAGTTTAACATTGCAGTATAACAACCATAGTAGTACATGTACAGGGAAACCGAAGTGTTCATGTATATGACTATAGCATCACTACACTGTTGTCCATTGCACATTGAAGTTTGTACATCAACTGTTCTGATATTCCTTGTTTACAAAGTGCATATTGTAATTTCCC
>JASPKZ010002484.1:0-109163 GCA_030220185.1 Diploptera punctata
TACTTTTTTAACAATAAAGACATTTTTTTTACGTACTTTGTTAATGCTCTCCGTAGTTGGGCACCTTTTGGACATCGGCGACTCCAAACCCATCAGCGGGTCAGCCGGGTTTTACCTGTTGTGAAGTGTCGACGCCCGTACACTCCTCCTTGTGATGCATGGCACAGGAAGTCTGCGGGTCGTCATTGCAAACAACTTTTGCTTCTGCCCCATGGAAACAACTTTGGTCAATTCGAATGAAGTGGTTGGCACCGCTATTGTCCTATATGTGTCGCGCGTAATTTTTGCTGAATAAGTTTTTGATTTGCCGAATATACTTTAATTCCGTGTAATGCTTTCATTCAAGTTCGAAGTATCAAAAATAATTTTGCAACCTTAGACTTCGACTTTAAGCGGGTGCTTTCCGTTAGGCGCCCAGCACGCTTTTTGATTTGGCATTATTTTGTGAGATGTTAAAACACTCGACTAGGTGAATGAGGAGAGCGACTAATATCCCAATGATTTCAACTGCCGCATATGCTGAAACCACACGCTGTGAATTTTCGTTATATTTTTACACTACCACACGTGTTTCTTATATTTATTTTTTTAACAAATGTCTTTTCTTTGGTATCCACATTGTTTTTTATTTCATATAATCCTATAGGACTATTTCTTTATTGTTTATGAAATTGACAATTTTTGTGCAATGCTAAAATCAGACAAAAAATAATAAAAAATTTCGGCTTAGAGCATGAAATCCAATGTTTCACATCACACGTTTCACTATGAAATCTAATATTATTTTTACACATTCATAATCGGTGTTCCATTTAATTTGCTATCATTATTATGCAAGTTTCGCAATATTTTACAATATCTAAAATCACTGCATACGTCCCAAAGTGTGGGGTTTAGAGCTGAAATCCAATGTTTTGCCCGTTAAACGTCTCACGATGAAAAAGAATTCATTTTTTTTAAACAACTGGATGGTGACACATATAACCGTTAGCATTTCCACTTTTCCGCCATACACATTGATATTTTTTGCTCATCATTTTGATTTGATTTCGAAGTTTGCATATCTTAGGTAAAAACACATGTCACATTTTAAATCCAAATAACACGCCTACAAATTGGTTACAGACTACCTTTCTTTCGTAGGGGTGTTATTGGTAGTTGGTTTAATGATTTGTTTTATTATGATTTTTGTATTGTATACTCAACCGTTTATGTGGATTAATAGGAGTACTATTAAACTTATGCTTGGGCGGATGTTCCAATATGCACTTGCGCGTAGGTTTGTCAATTAAAGTTGCCCTCTAGGTTTGTTGTTTAAAATGTGTTTTGCTGCTCTAAATATTGTAAATCTGCGGCGCATTTATTCCACATATTTGCGACGTGTTTTCCCTACATTTCCAATTTCAGTGTTTGACGGTTTAGGGCAATTTTTTGGTTTTTTTGTTGCGGAGTAGCCATTGGCTGCGTGCTGTTATTTAACGTTCAGCGAAATCACGTGGCAACTGCCGCCACAGTTTCCGGATATATAGCCTTCGAGTGTTTATAACTGGCAGTTTGTAAAAACACGTGACTTTAACACCCACAAATCACATTCTACATTCACATTAATAAAAAAACCACACGAATTGTAAAAGTTTCATTAGCAAATGAAAAACAAAATTCTGTGCTGTATTTAGATATTTCTCATATCTGTTAATAAAAGGTGCACACGAGTGTAAATTTGGCATAGGTTTTCCCATACCTGCAAAAATGTGCTGCACTTGCACCTCCATTGTTTACGGTACGTCCATTATTACCCCCATCTGTTTCGGTACGCCCTACAAACATAAAGTTTGAGCGTTATCTATAAACATACCGCAAAAACGAGTGTTTAATTACAATTACATGTTTCCGTAATGTCAGCGACCTATGTTGTTTATTCGCAATTTACAATTGTCCGTATATATTTTTTAACAACCATGCTTTAGTATCGATTTTGTAACCAACACAAAGCTCTTTATTTACCAAAAGATCTAATGTTTTCCACGTTTTGTGTGTTATGCGGTAGTCTTCCATATTCACCATCCTCCTTTGCAATTCTAATATCACCCGCTTTTTGCCTCAGATTGTAAATTCCAACTGGAATTAATATTTTGTAAAGTTAAACCGTGTATATCTATTAAAATACTCGTACTTTTCCACCTCTGCAATAAATTTATTACTTTGGTTCGGTAAACCATATTGTATTTTTTCCACGCTACACCTAAAATATTTTGCAAAATAAATTATTACCTAAGTACACAAAATTTACGTTTGCAGATGACATTTTTTTATAATTATCGACAATATATAACTCTACAGGGGATGTATTTATTGCAAATGTATTCTTTTTTTTTCGATGTTTGTATGCTATATGTGTTTAAACAATGCTTCACAGTATTCACATAAAAACTGACGGTTAATTGTAACGTAATTTAAAATATATATCATACTAATAACAGTTTATTTTAACTTATGCATGCATCGTTCTTTTTTTTTTAACAATCAAACGCGTCCACACCAGCCATTGGTTATTTTAATTCACACAGTAGGAGGTGTGTGCAGACATCATACAGTTAGGCACCACTCTATTTTTGTTTTTAAAGTGTACAAGCCGACTAAAGTTCTTTGTAATAAAACAAGTTTCATAAACTCGAGTTTTTAAACAGAAAAAATATGAAATGAAAATTAACAGCCAGATTGGCCGAGCGGTCTAAGGCGCTAGGCTTAAGTCCTAGGTCCCACAATGGGAGCAGAGGTTCGAATCCTCTATCTGGCAGCCTTTTTTTTATTATTGTTACGGCTAAATATTATTTTTAATAATGGGTGATTTTTTTATTTAACGTTCATGCATGAAGTTGACCAAAATAGTAACAATTTTATACTTACCTTTTTCTATATACCACAAAGGAAATAATAAGGTAAATGCCCACCCACAGGTAATCCTAAAACGAACCCAACCCTAGGTTTATTTAAAAAAGGAAATATAAAAACTGAATTTTGTAAAAAAAATATATATAAAAATCTAAAATACTTATGATAAAAATGTTATTTTACTAATTTTTTAAAAATACTTATTATTTAATTTTCTTAAAAAATTCAGTTGTAAATAACATATTTCAATTACTAAATTTTAACAACATTTTTATTTGAATCGTACTTATATAATTTTTAACACGTGACATATACTTTAACCATGTTTTAAAAATAATACCTGGCTTTACAAATGTACCACAAGCAGTGTTAAAGGCAGCTGCTTAAAACATAGTTCTTCACAAAACACAATTTTTTTGCTTTTTTCCCATTTTTCAGCATATGACCTTTTTGTTAAAATTACTATTTACACACAAAAAGTTCTAATATGAGACAGTTGTTACAAATATCGCATACGTAACGTCTGTTTGTCGCTGTGTTAAAGGCAGCTGCTTAAAACATAGTTCTTCACAAAACACAATTTTTTTTGTTTTTTCCCATTTTTCAGCATATGACCATTTTCATAATGTTTTTTACTTCATAGCACGAACTGCACATTTTGCAAATAATATCGCTTTTGTACTTTTCGCAAATTAATACGCTTTTCACCATTATACATGTTAAAGTTTTTAAACTGTTCCATTCACTTTTTTTAAATCTTTTTACGTAACTTTCATTATAAGTCTTGTTGCCGTAATATATTAAACCCTCAAAATCACTTCTTTTCATTTTACGTATTATTTTCCTCTTCAGTTAATTAAATAGGTGACCAATATTCTGCAAAAAAAAACAAACATATCTTAAAACGTTGTTTTGTATTATATTTACTCTCTTAATAAATACAATATTCGTATTACATACCTTTTCCACAGAGTTTGTAAAAAGTGATGCAGTCGTTAGGCATTCACGAGCTTGTCTGCTTGTGGGTAACATTGTAAAGCCAGGTATTATTTTTAAAACATGGTTAAAGTATATGCCACGTGTTATTTTTTCACGCAGTGGGAGGTGGTGAGCGGACATCTTGCGCGCTCTCTGCAGGCGGTTAAATGTATAAAATTAAAAAGTATACATAATGCACTTTGCGCAAAAAGTCCACTTTTAACAAGCAGCGTATGCGGACATTGCTACTTAAGTCATTAATCCACAACGAGATTATATATGTGACGTCACAGGCGGCGTATAGACAACGCTCTCTGCAGGGGGTAAAATCAATCAATTAAATCAATTAAATCAATAAAATCAATCAATAACACCTTAGAGTGGTCAGCACCCATCAGCGGTCACGGACCCCCGCGAAATTGGTCAATTGGTCAGGGACCCCCCCACGAAGAGTGGACATTGGCCAGGGAACACCCTGTTGACCCCCCACGGATAGTGGACACTGGTCAATGGCCACCTGTTGACCCCCCGCGAATAGTGGACACTGGTCAGTAACCACTGTTGACCCCCCGCGAAGAGTGGACACTGGTCAGGACCACCTGTTGCGACCCCCCGCAGGTGACCCACCGCTGACCGCGCCACTACGCCGCCTGTGTCGTCACATATATAATCTCCCTACTGTTGAACTTTTAATCATGGTCGCCATTGCTGTAAGTACGACAAAACGCACTATCGCGCAAGAATATATGTTACAGGACTTTTCTGTAGGTAGATGGGTACCATGAAACCATATTTAATTTCTAAACCCACATCCAGAAGCAGTTTGTTTACCCACCAGGATCTTCATAATGTGAAGGGGAAATCCCTTTAGGCGAATATACTGATTCAATTATTTAATGGCAAATGCGTGACTGCCAATCGCAAACGTTCGCACTATTGCCAGACTTCTCCCTTATCTATATACAGAGTGTCCGATAAGTCCCACATCAAAGGCGACATAATAAGTTTGTTTTAATTATTGCTTGTTTGCATTTTTTTTTTAATTTATGTGTCACCTACTATTCGAGGCTCGTTTGATGGCCTTGGGGATTGTATGGATGTCGGGTAGATATAACTGTTAAATTATATTTGAAGAGAAAAATTATACACTCAGACTGAGGTTTGAACCCAGGCTTTTGGCTTTCTAGGCCATGCCCTACCATTGAGCTACCCGAGAAACTCCAATCTAAACGCAAAATTTTCTCTTATAGATTGTTAATATCCGAGCGCCGAATGTTACGAGAATTTGCTGGATCATGAACATGGCGGCTTCTTATTTAAGAAGATTTATTGGGAATTTAAACACTACTTTATAAAGCCAGTAGGATTCTTTCGATGTTTTTTTTTTATTATTAATTTAACACTTCTCACTAAAGGATAAATTATATTTAAAGAGAATTGTTAAATTAATAATAAAATCACAACTGTTAAAACCCAAGAATGTTTTAGTTGTCAGTTCATCTGGCAGTGCTACCAGCAAATACAATCCCTTATCGGGAAGAGTGAGGTCGAGTACCTGGCGCCTAACATCTGGGTCCTCTCGGCTAAGGCATGGTAACATTAACAGAAGAGTCCCTGGTCCTGCAGGTTGGGGATTGGGCGTGGGATTAAGAATTCCACCCCGTAGAAAAACAATCCGTTGAGAAGACAAAGTTATCAAGCTGGACTGATCAAACCATAGATACTAAATGCAAGGAAAAGGGCAAACGAATTCGAAATTGGACAGTCGCCAGGAATTGAGGTCTGGAGGATAATGCTTAGGGAAGCTATGACTCGACCCGGGTTCTTATGCCAAAATAAAATGATCCGAGACTCGTCGATAACCTGTTGTTTGACATTTAAATTTAATATAGGCCTAATAATATGCAGACTTAACTCTTTTCAAATAAAATGTCTCTTTATATCAAACTAATATAATAGTTTCTTCGAATAATCATTACTATATAAACAACCAAAACATCTTTTTTTTATTTTAATTCCCTTATTTTAAGAAAGGTGGTGGCAGAATTCAAATACCTAGAAACAATAATCACAAATAGGAATGAGATGCACAAAGAAATTAAACATAGGCTTAATTCTGGAAATGCGTGCTATTATGCATTACAGAGGCTCTTGACATCCCAACTCCTTTAAAAAAAACGTTAAACTGAAAATATATAAAACTATTATTCTGCCAGTTATATTATATGGAAGCGAAAAACGGACTCTTACTTTAATGGAGGAAAGGGGATTACGAATATTTGAGATTACAGTTCTTAGGAAAATGTTTGGACCAAAGAGAGATGAACAGACAGGTGAATGGAGAAGACTACATAACAGTGAACTACATGGTCTTTATAGGAAGCCAGATATAATGAGAATTGTTAAGTCTCGTAAGTTGCGATGGGCAGGACATGTGGCACGAATGGGGAATGAAAGAGGCGCATAGAAGCTTCTTGTAGGAAAACAGAGGAAAACGCCCAATTGGTAGATCAAGAATGAGGTGGGATAATAATATTAACTATGATTTGAGGGAAGTAGATTATACAGGGTATGATTGGAAAACATTAGCTCAGAATAGGGATGTATGGAGAGCTTATGTCCGCGCTGCCATGAACCTCCTGGTTCCATACTGCCAGTGAGTTAGTTAGTTATTTTAAGAAATGTTAATATTTTCGGGATCTCTAGCATCTAAAAGTATAGGACTTTACCGGCTGTGAAGGTATAACTGAGCTTTTTTTTATAAAATATATCCAATAATGAATATTGCATAGGACAACCTAATACAAGAAAATAAATATAGGGTGGCATATTACAAGGTCTCAATTTCAAATTAAACCAAGCTATTGGTAAGTAGTTCAACATTCCCTCCTTATCTGTCATGGTATAATCCACTCACTTTAATGCAGACATCATGTTAATTAAAATTGTTTATCAAAAGAGCTCCAATCAATTGTCACGTGATACACAGCATTATATTCACCAAGAACATACAAATAGAATGAATACGAGACAACCATGGAAACATAAGAAATTGTGGCATATATTCAAGTAACAGTTGGAATCATCCTGGAAATTACTAAGGTCTTACCAGGAGTTCAACATTACAAAGCCAGCGGTGTAAATAATGTATGGAAGTTGACGGCTGCCATTTTGAACTTCGTTTCGTATTAAATCTCTTTCTTTCTAAAATCTTTATATGTTTACTTATTTCCGTTTTCTTTTCTTACTCGTTTCTTACCTTTTGATACCTGTGCAGCCAACGTCTTCCTCCACATTTCACAAACCCCAGCACGAAAACAAAGTGTTTCTGGCCATGAGTTTATGACACAAAATATGATTTCTAAGTATTTTATTCTTATTTATTTATTTACTTTACCATATGGAGTTAAGGCCGTAAGGTCTTCCCTTCCACTTCACCAGGGTTAAATTATACATATAATAACAATTATGAATTATCTACATGATTAATGATACATAATAGACATAGGCAGGCTACACAATATAAAGTTGACAATGGAAAGAAATAAAAATTGTAATAATAACCTATAATCAGATTAAATAATTGGCTTGGTAAAGGAAATTTAAAACATAAAGAAATAATAAAAATACACATGAAATACGGTTATATATTATATTGTCTAAGGAAATATGGAGTGAGTTTTTTCTTGAACTGTTTTTGAGTCGGGCAGGGGACGAGGGGAGGGAATTCCAGAGTCGGGTGGCTGAAACAAGGAAGGATGAGGAATAGTGAGATGTCCGATGTAGAGGAAGAGTTAGAGTTAAATTTTCTCTCGATCGTGTGTTTAAGTTATGGTGGGAGGATAACGAATGGAAGCGAGTAGAAATATAAAGGGGTGATGAGGTGGACAAAGTGTCGTATAAGACACCTACAATAAACCTTATAACATATTTATTTACGCCTATATTTACCTACAGTAGATTCACTATCCTCTATGTTATCCAGTTTTGTCCTATAACGTACAATCAAATCTGCAGGGAATAAAGAGGACTACAACTCAATGGTATTAATTACTGTTGGTATATGCTGATGATATAGTATTATTAGGCTATAATGAGGAAGATGATAATACTAAAATCCAACACATTATATTAAATAATACTAATGAACTGCAGCTGAAAATCAATATCAATAAACTTTAGTAGATAGTCACACATACAAATTCATTATTAAATGGGAGACGTTTAACAACTGAAAGTTTAATCAAAAAACCAACTGAAGACACTTGTTTTGGAAGAATGGCGGAAACTTACTGCAGAATATTGTTTTAAATTAGTACATTCAAGGGGAACAAGTGCAGAACTATTAAGATCATGGAATGTTGTTAAAAATATTAAGTTTTCAGTTCTGTAAAGTCCTAATTATTTGTTAATTTACTTTATGTGTACAAATAACAACGTTGCACAAAATAGTACACGATTTGTTATATAATATTAATTAATTAGTTAATTTATTTTGTTGTTGTTTCAATGTTTGTGACTTTCATCTTTAGTTTATGTTTCTATTACATTAATGAATATTTCCTAGAAAGAAAAATGAAAACAAAAGACATATTTTAAGTGTAGGCCTGTCATATTTTATTTAAAATGCAACTGTATAAATATAACGGTTATATACTGTATATAACATGTTTTTTAAGGGAGGAGAAAAGATTATGAGTATTTAAAAATAAAGTATTTAGGAACATTTTTTGGACCACAGAAGAACGATTAGACAGGTGAATGTAGAAACCTAAATTGCATTATATTTATGGGAAACCAGATGGAGAGTTAAGTCCCATAGATAGTGGTTGGCAGGACATATTGTAGGAATTAAAGAGGTGCATGTAGGTATCTTGCAGGAAAGCTAGAGGGAAAGCTCCCAGTAGATAGATCAAGAATGAGGTAGGAGAATATTATTAACTTTGATTTGAAGAAATTATTGGAAAATTATAGCGTAGGATAGGGATGTGTGGACAGGATATGTTCGTGCTAGCATGGACCTCTGGTTTTGTTAGTGTCTTTGAGTGACATCATTAGATTTATTTACATTATTATTTTCGTAAAACGTTTTGTACTAAGGGTCGGTTTCACCAACAGAGTATTACGCCAGTATAAGCTATGTATTGTACTCGTATATAGGGAAAACTGGCGTAATACAGTTACCTCTGTTGGTGAAACTGGCCCTGATTGTAAGAATAATACCATGACATTTGTTTCCTTTATCGGGGATTATAGATTAAATTCTCCGTTATATCTTCCTCAGGTTTAGGAAGCTAATGTCTCAGAAAACATTATCGATTTTAGCGTCAACTGTCAATGAATACACAAAGACATACAATTCAAAATGTCAAAGCCAACGTCAAAATGACAATATCGTTTGCATTAGAAAACTTAACAAGGTGACGAAAAGTGTTGTTTATACCGTTGACACCATTTGATGTATCAACTATAACTGAAGCTTTTCAAAAACATAACGTTTGGCATTAAACTTCTATTTCGAAACCAGTGAAGAAATATTTGAAGTTGTTCCTTTGGCAATGAGCGATTCCTATTAGTAACTTGAAGCAAGAAAGGTTCAATGTTTTCCAGTACGGATTAAACTGTTCATGATTTAACTATCTAAAACTAATATCTATAGCGCGATAGGCTTAGAAGGCGGTGACCCATCAGCCGGCTGCTGGACCCACATTCAAGTATATCATTTAGATTAGATTAGATTAGATTGGATTTATTTAGCCTGGTGGAGTTAAGACCATGTGACCTTCTCTTCCACTCACCAGGACAAACATATATTACATCAGAATATAGCAAATCTCAATTAACTCTAATATTAAATACTAAGTAAAAACTTGATTAAAAAGATAATATCTAATATATTACGATCTATAATACAACCAGTTAATGTTAGTTAAAATTAAGACTAAGACTAATAATAAAATGTATACAAGCAAGATACATTAAATTGACCCTGTCTAATGTATATATAAAAAACAAAGGAAAATAATGAGAGATAGAAAACTAATTTTACGATTATACAATATTTAAAACAAAACAAATGAAAATATTTGTTATTCTTAATATTATTTTCATAAATAATTAAATTTATTAATTGTTAAAATAATACTATCAGTGAGATGTATAAGTTATTACACATCCAAGTTAACTCTTCACGGGCGGAGGGGAAGAGTTTTAGCGCTAGTGTTGCCGATCTACTGAATCTGTGGAAGGGATGTAGGAGAAAACTGTACATCCGATCACGTATTGAAATGTTTCAACTTCAAATGTGGGGGGGGGGGAATCTCTAAACACGTGTGAAAGATCTTAACATGGTTGTCAAATTAGTCATTTAAGCACGGAACGCTCAAGCGGTCGGATCATTTAAAATCACAGTATTTGTCGTCTCTCTGTTACCAGTCTCACAATAAATCACAAGTGGCAACATGTAATGAGAAGGGCAAGGAAGGGACAGCTCATTCCTAGACGTAACCCCAAAAGTAACAGGGTTGTCAAGTTAGTCATTCTGCCACTGACCGTGCAGAACGACGGATCATTAGAATACATAGTATTTGTCAGCTCTCTACCTGCCAATCAAGCAACATAATACAAAGGACAGGAAGTGGCAACATAGTAAGGAAGAGAAAGACAGTTTGTTAGTTAACATATTTTCCGCCTGCACAAATCACTTGGATGGGTAATAGTTTGTTATTAAATAATTCTTTAGTTTGTTTTTGAAGGAGGTTATAGTTTTACAATCTCTGACATAGGGCGGAAGGGAATTCCACGTTTTGGTAAGTGAGGCCGTAAAAGATAACGAATAATATACAGTGTGATGAGGAGGGATATAAAGGACAATGTGCTGATGGGATCGACGTCAAGATTATGTGTGTCGGATAGTCTGATGAAGCGGCGTGATAAATAATTAGGCGATGATGTGTGAAGTATTTTATAGAGAAGAGATAAGGAATGGACAGTTCTACGATCTCTTAGACGAAGCCACATTTACAGAGAGAGAGACGATCATCCATATAGTATAGGGGTGACATGTGGTCAGCATATCGAGTTTCTTGGTCGTTATATTTACTTTCTTGAAATTGAACTCGCTACTTACTGTAGTTGTACTAATTCCTCACGATGCTGGATCGGCAGTCGTTTCAGTGTGTCCGAAATGGCATGAGAAAATATATTACTCCTTGGAGACTCGAACTAGCGCCATTTCCCCTAGCTCTGAGCCAAAGCATTGACGCATTAGACTACTCTGCTATGGCGCGCAACTAAATGATCTTAAAATCTAAGACAATTGAAACCAACTTATTTTGTAGATAATATTATCCTAGGTAAGTGAATATCCCTCATATAACAAATTCTGAAAATTTTCAACATTTTTACCATCTTAAAGAAGCAAAAATATAAAAAATGGGGACTGAATATAAATTTACAAAAAACAGAATATATGTGTTGGGAAATGGATGTGGATGACCTCATACTCGAAACAGGGGGGGATGTGAACATTTTAAATATCTCGGGTCAATAATTGGAAGTTTAGGTACCTGTGAAAGAGTTGTACAAACTAAAATTGCAGTGACAAAAACTGCAACTAAGACATTACATGGAATAATTTGGAATAAAAATATTACAAAGGAAACTAAAATGAAAATTTATAAGGACATAATAGAGAATATTTTGTCAAATGGAAGTGAAACAATGTCTTTGATGGAATTGCAAAAGAATAAAATTAGAACAGTTGAATTTGATTATCTCAGAAGAAGCCTCCAAAAAACAAGACAGGATAAAATAAGAAATGAATTCCTTAGTAGAGAAATAAAATAAAAGAAAAAATAAAAGAAAAGAAAATATATTTAACAACAAGATACAGTGCAAAGAACATGTAGAAAGAATGGAAGAAAGTAGATTTCCAAATAAAATCTTTCATTATTTTCCCAGAGGAAGAAGAGATGTCGGACGTCCTCAGAAAAGATGGTCTTAGATCTATTAGTGAAGACGGAACAGGCAACTCTGGCCTAAACCAGGAAGTGAAGAAGAAGAAGAAGAAGAAGAAGAAGAAGAAGAAATTAATGTCACCACATATGTTGTTAAGAGGATTGAAAATCAAACTTTTAAATGGTAAGGCCATGTACAAAGAATGGAAAATGAAAGATGGCCAACAAATATATACCAATGGTCACCCCCCTGGAAGAAATAAATGTAGCAGACCAAGATGGAAATGCAAAACCTACGTCAGAACTATAATGGATAAGAATTTGGAAGAAGGAGATTGGAATGATAGATATAAATGGAAACTGAAGACGGGAAAGCCGAACAAGAAGAAGCAAAAATTAAGCTGAAGGTATTATGAAATGTTCCCCTTATTATTTGCACGTTATTAATTTTATCATTTCATTTTCATCAAATGCAACCATAATCATAAATTACCTAATATATATTTGATTTATATTTACTTGCAAAGCTTTAGTTCGTTAATCTTCAAAACCATTTATAACATCTTCTATTCAATAAGGTTTTATGATAAAAATAAAATGGAAAGATGGTGGTTAAACGATCTCAAGTGTTCTTTAAAAAACCATTGAGCTGCTAAACCCTCCATCTTATTTATAACTCACCATTCCAAAGGATACAAAAAAATGCAACTTCCAACATTCACCACTAGATGTCTTTGCAGGATCATTTTTCCTGCGTGTAATTTGTCATCTACACCCAGCAAACAAACTCCTTTTCATCCTTGCTCTTCTTTCACCGCCTTCTTCATCAATTGGCTTCATTCTTTCGAGATGCAACAACTATCCAACCCCTTCAATATATATAAAAAACTGATTTCCTTCTGCGCTCATTTTCGTCTTTTCACAAAAACCACGAGTCGTTATTCTTTCTCATTTTACTTGCAAGAGAGAGAAAAAAAAAAGGATTTTCTTGAACTCTTTGCGAGCTTACTTCACTCAAGTGGTTGAAATAATGAAGCATTTGACTACCTTCAAATCATAGAATGCCATCTTGAATAGCCTTACTTGTTTATTCATTATGATCAAATTATTGAGATAATTATAAAGAGACATGAATATCCAATATTCTATTTCATTAGTCTCATATTATAAGATAGGAAGTTGAATAGAATTTTATTATAGAGACTCTTTTCAACATATAAAATCATTATCGTCAAGATTCCAAGTTTGGCTTCAAAGGGTAGACATATTTTAATCTGCGAACTGTTATTTCAGGATTTATGTACATTTATACGTGCCATAAATCTGTGAAACGAAATCTACGGCTTCACATCCCTTTCGATGGAAATCGTAATCAAGATTTTATGCTTTATAAAAAAAATAAAAGCTACCCGCGGCCAGGATTGAACCCACATATCATAGAGACAGCGTTTGTCAAATAATCTTACTGGTGACCTGTTACTACATTCAATTATTTATATATATATATATATATATATATATATATATATATGGTGTGGTCTCGAGGTAACGTGCTGCCTTGTCACGCAGCGGGTCCGGGTTCGATTCCCGGTCGGAACAGGCTCCTGGGTAAGGTTTTTTCGGGGTTTTTCCTCACCTGTAAGACGAATGTCAGGAAGCTTGGGTCCCAACGGCCCCTGAAAATCATCCGGTCATCATTATTATCCTTCACCGGTGTGGAAAGCAACGGGAAGCTACCACACCTACAATTCCCTAGTAAAGCTGCAAAGCATAGCATGAAAATGTTATGATTGCGGTGAAAGACCTGCCCTCGGGCAGAATTACTATGGATGGATATATTTGGTTGACTCACAGATAAATCATATTTTATTAACTCTTAAGGAGCATTTTTATCGGTAGTCTGGAAGATGGCACTCTACAGAATCGCTTTTTTCCTGTTCCTTGTGTTATATTCAACTACGTCTGTAGATAGTTTGTACTAAAAAGTAATCAGATATTATTTCACTTCATTTACGATCTGCAAAATCTTCACGGATTGCTAGGTCAGAATCGTTTATATTCACCTGCTTTACTTGTCAGAGACCTCAAAGCTGTGAAAATGTCCTACAATATTGGTCGCTAGCCAGCAAGTAGTAAGACCAGTAGTGAAGCTGCACCTTTAGCCTCTGGGCAAGCTTCTTTATGGATTAGCATTTCCTCTAATTCTGAAGGACATCACTGCTGAACTCCGTCTTCTTACAATTTCGAGCATTTCCATCAACTAATGAATAAATTTATTAATACACTAATATGGATCATTCTATATCGAAAATAATATAAAAAATATATATTATTCAACCTTGAGTTTTATTTTTCATGATCCTTAGAAATGTGATATCGCATTTTTTAAAATTATTTTACATACTAAAACCATGCAAATCTTACGTTTGAAAAATTGTTTATGAAAACTAAAAAAATCCGAAAAGGTAAAGTGATCCCTCCCCAGGCCTTAGGAGGTCATTGGGTTAGTAAGATGTTAAGGATCCCATATTTCTAGACAATCGACACGAGATACCAATCGGGTTGTCAGCCCTGCGTGACGACGCCTTTATCCTCAGAAAATAGGCTACGTCAATGCGCATTTCCGTCGGAGGCTGAGTCGAACTCAGGGTCATGGTGCCATCAGAGTGTTTAGGAGAGTTTGAAAATATAGAACCCATCGAAACTCGAAACCCCGACCTTCCGATTTGTAGCCTATTGCCTTAACCAATCATACTGCGTGCCTGAAAAGATTCTAAAGCGCCTTACATTGGAATAAAAATTGATTCATATCTTACGTTTTACTAAATCTGTGCTTGAAGGGTCAACGGAAAGAATATTTCGTATTTTGATATTTTATTTTATTTCTGTTTATACTTCAACTATTATTTGTTAGAATGTTCAGGACTAACATATCTATATAATTTTTTTATGATTTTACAATTAAAGGAATGAGATATTCATCTCTTTTTTATATTTATTCTGAAAAAATCAATTCTTCTTAATACCAAATTCATTCTCATTAACTGTTTTTCCCAAATCTTCGGAATCTAAATCAGTTTCTGCTCCATCTTTAGTAAATAAGGTGAAAATCTGATATATTCTAGTATACAAATGATAACAAAGTTTATAATGAAGAATAAACAGTTCTCAGGTATCTTTCAATTCAATAGAAACTGAATGCTTTAGGCCTGTAGGTACAGGGTAAAAAGGGGTTCGATAAATAAGTTTATCCCCTTTTGCACAACAGTTTGATTTCCTTCTAAAGATTCAGGTTGCAATTTGGATGCGTTTACTTCTATCTCCACATGACGTAAGAAGGCCTACTGAATAAGGGAAGAAAGCAGATCCTTTATGGTTCTAGTTGCACGTTTAACGTAGATTACGGTTGTTATATGATGGTATCGTAACCACTGTAGCTTACAACAAAGGGATCACCTTATTCTAGAGGACCAATAGGCCATTCTCCCCTTTATTATTATGCATATTTCACAGAATTACTTTAATGTGTTAAAGATTTCCCAAGGCTTAACAAGAGCATTAAATAATAGTACAATAAATTAATATTAAAATAATGTAAAATTTGAAAATATGATCTCCTCGCTGTAATTTTGTTTCAGGGTCACTTAGTCATCAGCATATAACAATGTTGAAATTTTAATTCTCTCATTGAGACATATTCCACTTGTGTTTCTTTCCATTCTTGAATGATCATACTAATATAGGCCTATATAGGCTTACTGAATAACAGGGGAAAATCCCATATGCTTTTCAAAGTCCTCTTGAAGCTGGTATCATACTCTAATGTTTAAGATAATTTATCATAAGTAATGCCACGAGTGATTTCCAAATTATCGATAAATTCACTCCTCAAATCAAGAGTGGCATTTGTTAGGACTACTTAACGAATAAAATTATGTTGTTTACTCACAAATCATTATTTAAAAATAATTATTTAAAAATATTTATATGTTTAATGTAAACGGCGATGTTTGAAAACAAATGAGAAACGTTTGTTATGTTTCATTTGTTCATCACCGCAACCAGATCATATTTATTGCCAAATAGAATAGCAATATTGTAAGAATGCACCCTAGTGGAGATAAAATGAAACACATTATTACAGATTATTAATTAATTTCTGATGTCCTATGATGTAAATATGTCAATTATATTTTTCTTCAATGTTAATTCCTGGGAAATAATAGTTTAAAAATGTGCAAACAGTGTTTTTTTCTTTTTTTTATGGAATAATCAATTGCTACGAATGTTTTTCTATTATATCTCGAAAGCAGAATCTGGTTACATTCGTGCACTATATATACAATCTGGGAGCCACTTGATAAAATTAAAGCGATAAAATCAAGGTGAAAAACGACTGTGATTGGTAGTAAATCAAAATTCATTGAAATGTGATTGGTCATTGACTGCCATTTGGGGCATGAGTTAAATATTCTTATTAAAAATGTGTGTTAGTAATAAAACTTTAATAGCTCCAATTAGTTTTATAGGAAATCCATAAAATTCTATAATATTCCATAAAATTGACTGTTAGACTATATCATATGCTTGTTAAAAATCAATGAATAGTAATAAAGTTGGTAAATTAGACTTTTCTTTTATTTGTAATTTGTGGTATAGTGAAAACCGGATGAGTACAACTCCTCCTTATCCTAAATCCTGATTGTTCTTCAACTAGGCATTATTCTCCTATTTTGATATTTAACAATAAGAGAACAAATTTTGAGGAGGTGGCTGAATTCAAATACCTAGGAACAATAACCACAAGTAGGGGGGGAAGAGATGAACAACGAAATTAAAAAATGGACTCAATTATGGAAATGCGTGCTATTATGCATGGGCAGAGACTCTTGATGCGCTCCAACTCCTTTAAAAAAACGTTCTAAAATGAAAATATATAAAACTATGATTCTACCAGTTATATTATATGGGTGCGAAACATGGACTCTTACTTTAAGAGAGGAAAGGAGATTACAAGTATTTGAGAATAAAGTACTTAGCAAAATTTTTGGACCAAAGAGAGATGAACAGACAGGTGAATGGAGAAGACTACTTAACAATGAACTACATGGTCTTTATAGGAAGCCAGATATAATAAGAACAGTTAAGTCTCGTAGACTGCGATGGGCAGGACATGTTGCACGTATGGGGAATGGGAGACTTGCATGGAAGCTTCTTGTAGGAAAGCAAGAGGGAAGGCGCCCAGTTGGTAGACCAAGAGTGAGGTGGGAGAATAACATTAACTGTGATTTGAGGGAGGTGGATTGTACGCGGAATGATTGGAAGGCATTAGCTCAGGATAGAGATGTATGGAGAGCTTATGTCCGTGCGGCCATGAACCTACGGGTTCGATAGTGCCAGTGAGTAAGTAACAATAAGAGAACATCTGAAAGTTAAAATATAGTACGTGATATCTCACTATACAGAGAACAGTGGAGGAGGCACAAATGTCGAATCCCTTTTGAGAGATTTCCTAGAAGTGCAGTGAATAATAGAACCAGATGGTGAGAAGTGGGGAGACCATTAAAAAGATAAGATCTGACCAATTGTTTTGAGTCTCGGAACGGACTTTTGAAGGCTCAATCCTTGTTAGTGCTGATGGTGATTAAGAAGATTGTAAAATGGCCATTTACATACAAACTATAAAGGCCATGAACCCTTTTGACCGATCTCCTGTCTCCCGGTCAGCATTCCTGGCTACAAAACACGAGGCTTCGCATTAGATTCCCGGGTTTGGATAAGTGTATTTATCTCTAAAAAGAACATAATAATAATGATAATAATAATAATAATAATTTATTTATTTTTTATATACAGAATTTTAATGTTTACACATCTTTCTGTGCCTAAAGTTTTATTTTCTTCTCCACTCGTCTCTCTCCATCCAATCCATGTCCTCCAGTCCCCTTGCTCTCATTCTAGTTCTTATTTCCTGCATCCACGAGTTTCGAGGTCTTCCTCTCCTCCTTCTTCCAGTGGACACCATTCCAATGTTTTCCTGGGTAATCTTTCTTCTTGCATTCGTCGTACGAGCCCATACCAATTTAATTGCTTATAGTGTATATAATCCACTATTGAATAACCAATATTCATTTTTTCTCTTATGGCAATATTTAATAATAATAATAATAATAATAATAATAATAATGTTTTATTTATTCTGGCAGAGTTAAGGTCATAAGGCCTTGTCTTCCCCTCAACCAGCACAAATACAAATAAATATTTGACAAAATAGGATATACACTATACTAATTATAAACGTTAATGATATATTAAATATAGCAATGTAAATTTCATGTACAAGCAACATTTTATACGATAATTACAATAATAATACTTACGATAATAATAAAAATAATATAATAATAATAATAATCCAAATTTAAAAAATGGACTGAATGTATATGAATGTCTTTGTGTGAGGCTGAAGAGACGTATACAATCAGAGGAACAAAAGGGCAAAACAAAACAAACAAAAAAAACAGAGGAACAAAAAGTCGAAACAAAAATGAAATAGAAAAACAAAATCACCGTATAATAAAGTATGACAGAAAAAAACATGGTGGCATTAACTCAAGTATCTAAAATAAGACAAGAAGAGACATGAGAATGACTAGATCTACAGTTTGGTCGACTTTACCCCAGTAAGTTCCCATAGGTCTTCTAATTTTCAAGAGTCTTAGTGGTCAGTATGATCACTTACCTTAGTCAAATTCCTTATCGCTACCTGAAAAATGAATATGTGCTAATTCTAAATAGGCATATATTAATCTTAAATGAGCTATCAATGCACAAAAGAGCATTGAGAATTGTTTTTATAATATACAATAACGATTTTCTAACTTTAACGCTATTACCTAGAATCGATTTGAATACTAATTGTTTGTATCGAGATTTTAATCATATGACATATGAGTGTATGAAGACTTAGATACCACTAGGCCTACATACCTACACGGACAAGAATTATACTATAGGATCATACATTATGTAAATACTATATTCGAAGAAAGCTATGATCTTTCATAATGTTTTCTAAATAATAAATCATCCGCTTTTCGTGATGGTATTATCATGCCTAATTTGATTGGTCATAATTATTATCTTCGGTACTTAAATTTCGTAAGCAGCTTATTTCTTTTCACTGCAGTAAATAGTTCGTTCAAGTCAAATTAAATTACTAAGTTATTATCATTTGTAGGACACATTTATAGGGAGTCTAAATGTCAATAAGTTTAAACAAGAAAAAATAACATTTGATGTTAATAATATCATTGTGGGAAAATTGTAATTGTAGAAGAGTGGTAGACAGTAATACAATCCGGGCAGATGTTTATTAGAAAAAGTGTGATATCTTATTTTAAAATTACACTGAGCAACAAAATAGAAACTTTTTTTTGTCTCAGAAAGAAAAATATGTGATTCTGATAGTATGTTTCTCCTGAATTCAAATATGATATCTATTTTTCTCCATCACACAAGGTTTCCGAGAGACAGGCATTTATTATAATTTCAAATACTTTAATATTTTCTACATTCGTAACTACACAATATTCGAACATTCGGACTCACCTAGAAAGTAAGAAATTACGATTGTCTGCTATATTTCGCCTGTGGAGCATCGCTCTTGCTGGTCCAACAATAATCGGCCAGCATATTAGGATTCAATTTGCCTTTATGTATCTTTTCCATAGCTGAAATCTCCTGATGAAAGTGTTCCCCGTTTTATTTTACAATTGACAAATGGACGAAAAAAACGTTTATTAAAAAATAATTATTTAAATCCATTAATTGAAATTGAAATAAAAAACTGTGGGTGATGGAGAAATTCCGAATACATATCTGAAAACACGATAAAAACTGCATTAAGTACAACTATTGGTACTCATGAGACAAAAAATCGCGTTGACCAGTGTTATATAGGGAAACAAAAATACATGAACATCCAACGTCTGCCTCTCATATAAGGCAAAGAGGTCAGATAAGTTTTACAGTGTGTAATGTAGAAATGAGGAATAAAAGATGAAAACGAAAATCGAACACGGGTGCGGAAATTATTCGGTTATGTTAACTAATTCACTGGCACTCTGAAAACCGGAGGTTCATGGCCAGGTATAAGCTCTCCATAAGCTCTATCCTGAGTTAATATTGCCTGTATAAATTACCTCCCTTTCATCTCCTTCAAATCATGGTTAATATTATTCTTTCGCCTTATTATTGGACGTTCTACTAGACGACTTTTTTGATTCCATGCTTCTCTTTCATTTCCCATTCGTGCCACATATTTTGCCCATGGCAGTCTATGAGACTGTTCATATTATATCCTGTTTCCCAAAAAGATCATGTAGCTCACTCTTACTCAGTTTTCTCCATTAGTCTGTCTCTTCATCTGCCTTCAGTACAAACATTTTCCTAATCACTTTATTCTTCTTCCTTCCTTCCAAATATTAGGCCAAGGCCTGTTACGATCCTATAGAAAATTCTCCCTCCAGCGTTTCATAGGACAGCCCAGAGATCTTCGTACCTTCCGGGAAATTCTCGTATAAGACTTGAAAGCATAATAATAGTCCCTTCGATTGGTTGCTGGCCAAAAGGAAGACAAGACCAGTAATAGGGCTTCCATCTTATAGCCTCTGGTCAGGCTTTCTGGAGAAGTAAAGAAAATAAAGGAAAGAAGAAATGGAAGAAAGAAAAGACTCCCTAGCCCTCGGATGCCCTAACAGTGTCGGGGTCGAAAAAACAAGAGTTAACCAAGAGAGGTTAGATAGTATAGTTAAAAGAGTCTGGTATAAGTAAGTGGAAGAAAGGAAGAAATACCAGATCGGTTAAAGATAAAAGTAAGGAGCAAAACACAAGTAAGTGGAAGCAATGTTTTGCTCAGATTGGGCACCCTATGGTCGCCATCCACATATTAAACACTCGAAATATTTTATCCTCTCTTAAAGTTGGATGTTTCGCACCCATTTAGTACAATTTGAAGAATAACAGCTTTTATAATTTTGGATTAACATTTTTTTTAAAGGAAATGGGATGACGGATTCTCATTTTCTGCTGCTTCTGACTACCTCTTCATTAAGTATACGTACCAATTCCAACACAGGTTGAGAAAAATAGCTTTAACGTCTGAGGAATCGAGGTGTTGATCATAAGAGACCCCTTTATTTGCTGGGTGTTCGTCCATCTTTTTGATTAAACACTGTGGATGTGAGACAAGCAGCTGGCTGGTAGGCCAAGGACTTCCTATACCAACCGCGCCATGCAATTAATTACTAATTCCCACAAACTCGCGTACGCGACATGAAGGGAAGCTACTGCACATGCGAAAACAAACCAGGAGACGATCCAAAACCTTTATAATTGTGATATCAATTAAGTCTTTGTGAAGTACTGATTGCCACGAATACCCATACATGAACAGAGAACCAGTGTTTATTAGAGCTTATGTGGTTGTTTCTGTTTGCACTTGAATTCTGTGCTTGACTAGTGATTGATAAAATGTCACTGCATTTGTTGGAATTAGTACTTAGTAACCAGTTAATTTTCTGATCCATGTTTACAGGAATGGACGTTTCATTTTTGCTTCTCATCTCTACGCGTCTAACGAATTCTGAAGGAATAAAGCTATTAAAGATGATCTCATGAAAATATTTCAGAAAAAAATATATGTATCTGTGTCTGTGTGTGTGTGTGTGTGTGTGTGTTAACGCTCTAATGGCCGCAATTTTTATTTTATCTGAACGAAACTAGGCACATAACAATCAATTAGGTGTTCGTCTGAAACGATAATTTTAAACTCGTTCTAGAGGTAACAATTTTCAACGCTTCACAACGAAACCCCGTACATGGTATTAAAATAGAACGTGGAAAGTATTCTCCAAAAATCAGCGAAATCTGACTATTAGAAGTGGGGGTTTAAACGAAAACCCGAAATTAAAAAATTCACTCTAGCAAACGCAATGTTTGCTTCAATATATCATACAATTTGATTAACTCGTAAATTGGGAATTTATCCTATGAGATATATTGGTTTAATTTATTTAATACCTTTAATGGAGTAATGAAAAAATGAATCAGTAGATATTATTTAAATCTGAGTCAAATTATACAACAGTTGCAACAGGTCGTAACTTACGGTCATGCATTTTTTCACTACAATTCGGCACTTTAAATGGGCTGCTATTAGAAATTGAGTTTTCTCCAATTTTAACAAAAGATTATATATATATATATATATATATATATATATATATATAATATACATATATAATGTGCTTTTATGTTTAGTTGAATACGTAAAAGGAAAAATAATAACAAATGTATATCGTAATTATATTAAGATTCCCCGTGCTGATTACCCGGCGTTGCCCGGGAATCTACTTATCTAGATCTTCTTGGCACAAATTAGCTAAAAGACAAAATTCGATATTGCGAGTAAAACAATACCCGCCATGTGCTGCTATGCTTGCACAGGAATCAACGTACTTGTCTCGATCTTCTTGGCATCAATGAAAGACAAAAATGTTTATTGTGAGTTATCCGTAAGAGATAAACATATGCTCTCTCGGACTTTTTTTTGAGCATTTTGAGATATTCAATTTTGTGTACATTAATTTTTGTGTATTTGTTATGGGTTTAGGCAGCGTAAGCCATTTAAGCGCACAAGGAGCTACTTTTCTCACGTTTTTCACTACAAAGGGCGATTTTTAAGTGTGTAGGAATTGAGTATCATAACTCTCTTATAGCCTATGTTCATCCCGGGAATCTCCTGAACATTTTGCAAAAAGCCCCATCACAATCGGATCAGCGGTATGGCCGCGCATAAAGTACGAACAACAAAACAAACAAACATCCATATATATATATATATATATATATATATATATTCCATAAACCAGCAAAATTACAAGTATTTGAGAATAAAGTACTTAGGAAAATTTTGGACCAAAGAGAGATGAACAGACAGGTGAATGGAGAGGACTATGTAACAATGAACTACATGGTCTTTATAGGAAGCCAGATATAATAAGAACAGTTAAGTATCGTAGACTGTTGCACGTATGGGGAATGAAAGACTTGCATGGAAGCTTCTTGTAGGAAAGCCAGAGGCAAAACGCCCAGCTGGTAGACCAAGAATTAGGTGAGAGAATAACATTAACTATGATCTGAGGGAAGTAGATTATACAGGGAATGATTGGAAAGCATTAGTTCAGGATAGGGATGTATGGAGAGCTTATGTCCGCGCGGCCATGAACCTATGGGTTCGATAGTGCCAGTGAGTAAGTAAGAGTAAGTAAGTAAACCAGCAAAATCGGGTCATGAAATCGACTGGCTGGGGAATTGGCTTAGTTTACGCAGTTTCTGAGTGACTGACTTTTAATAATTACTTTTGAAACACCTTATAGGCTATGGTAACAAGGCCCAAACTAACGAAATTTGGAAGGTAGTATAATCTACGATTTTTTTGCTTTTTCGCGCAAAAAAAGAAATATAAGAGGTCTTGAAAAAATGTTGATGAATATTGCAGGGCTAGGATTTTTGATACTTGCAGGATTTTCTGAATAAGATTTGTGTAAAAATATATTGGTTAACATTTAACTTAAATCTTAAACACTGCAATGGAATCTCAGGCTCTTTTTATTTACTAGTATAAGATGTACTTTTCTGGCAGCGAAATGGAATAGCGCTAAAAGCATTTACCTGTTGAATGATTCCAAATCACTCAAGAAAAATGCAGCAGGCGGTGTTTCAATTGTTTCAGGGTCGGATAAACATTACATGTAATGTAATTGATGCTCTTTGTTCTCTGCCTGGAAATGAACAACAATAACCAAGCCCAATCACTTTAAAAGAAGACTTGTAACTACAGGAACTTCAAAATGTTGTTGCATCTCAAAATACAGTACTAAAATAACGAAGAAAATTCCTGAAAACTGAGTTAATTTTATATATAAATGGCGAGCGAGTTGGCTTAGACTTACACGTTAGTGTTTTGAGAATCGTATTCGCGAGTCCCAGCATTCAAACCCCAGTGTCGAACATCCTCAGACGTTTTCCTTGGTTTTCCTCCATTTTCATACCATATTCTAGTTTACGGTTACATTAACAAGAGTAATTTCACAGTTAACATCTCTCTACGTTGGTTTAATAAATATATATATATATATATATATAATATAATGTTCTCGCGACATCTAGTAATAATGGAGAGTATAATACATATATAAGAAAAATAAGTGTTTGAATTGGATTCGCCAGGTAGTGTAATGGATATCACGCTGAGGTACAGACTCAGAGATCCGGGTTCGAATCCCGTCCAGGCATTTATTTTTCTTATCATACCATATTAAGCTTGCATTACTCAATGTTAAAGATTTAATTATAACATCGATAAAGCGTCACTGCTATAAAGTAAAATAAATATTCTCTTTAATTTCTTACTTGATATAGTCAGCTACTAGATGGCAGTGAAGACAGTGTTCTCGCGACATCTAGTAATAATGGAGAGTATAATACATATATAAGAAAAATAAGTGATTGAATTGGATTCGCCTGGTAGTGTAATGGATATCACGCTGAGGTACAGACTCAGAGATCCGGGTTCGAATCCCGTCCAGGCAATTATTTTTCTTATCATACCATATTAAGCTTGCATTACTCAATGTTAAAGATTTAATTATAACGTGTATATATATATATATATATATATATATTATATATATTCGTCCCTCTTTTTAGGCAATATTATATACCCCTCCCCTACCGCATATTTATTTATTTATTTATTTATTTATTTTTCCTGGTGAAGTTAAGGCCATGTGGCCTTGTCTTACACTCACCAGGACAAAGGTATATTACATCAGAATATAACAATCATAATTAACTCTAATATTAAATTCTAAATGAAGATTTGATAAATAAGATAATATATATTATATTACGATCTATAATACAACCAGTTAATGACAGTTAAGATTAAGACTAAAACTAATAATAAAATGTATTCAAGCAAGATAAATTAAAATTGTTAATACACTGTCCCTGTCTGATGTATATAAAAAACAAAGAAACATAATGAGATACAGAAAACTAATTTTACGGTCATATAATATTTAAACAAATGAAAATATTTGTTATCTTAGTATTTTCATAAATAATTTAATTTATTATTTGTTTAAAAGAATACTATCATGAGGTGTACAAGATAGGTTGTTATTAAAAATCTTCAGTTTGTTTTTTAAGGATGTTAGTTATAGTTTGACAGTCTCTGACATAGGGCGGGAAGGGAAATCCATGTTTTGGCAAGGGAGACTGTAAAAGATAATGAATAATACACAATGTGATGAGGAGGGATATAAGGCCAATGTGCTGATGGGATCGAGTGTCAAGGTTATGGATCGATCTGGAGAAGATTGTATATTCTGGATTCGCAAATATACTGTTTAACCACACAAACACATGATGGAGGACCTTCGCATATGAGCGATCACATCAATTGCAGGGGCACCACTGATACAATACACACGCCATTAATACATTACATGCACACTAACAAGGCAATTATTATAACTTATGAATTATGTAGATGGCCAGATAATCAGGACTAATTGGGTCTTGAAGTTTCCAGACAGTTGTCTTGAAGCAAAGGAAAATTCCTGATAAAACCCTGCCGCAGGAACTAGTTCCGAAAGATGATCGAACTCGGAGTCGCTACATAAGAGGAAATAACGTTGCTTCGAGACTACCGCGGTAAACATCATCGTTTATCATAACTATGAATCTTTTAAGGTAGCCAAATGCGTCGTCATCGAATTAGGGACCCGCATGATTGGAGTAACGATATACCATCTGTCTCTATAAATTTGTATAATATTATTACAATTTAATTAGTTAAATTCTCTACAAAATACATTATAAATACATTAAAAATTAGCAGGATAGAATCAAAGTATTGTTAACTCGATATGCTTTTAGAAGCAGCTATAAATAAAAATAATCATACATACATATGGCCTAGACCATGTCATGGGCATAAGTCATGACAACTTTTTTTGTGAAAATTTGAGCGTGGGTGAAATACCTAAAACATACATATGAAAGAACAAGGGATAAACGAAATTTTAAGGAATTTAACAACACTCCAACATTTTGTTCCTCGTGTTTATTAAGATACGAGTAATTTTCATATCAATGGATACATAAAAAACAAGATCTAAGTAGGATAACGGCGGCAGAAATGAAATTTTTGAGATATGTTAAAGGGTGCACTAAGGAAGACAGAATCAAGAACACAGAAATAAGACAGGAACTTGAAATAATTGCAATAACTGATAAAATACATATAGACAAAGATGGAAGCAACACATAGACAGAATGAATGAAGATAGATATCCAAAACAACAAAATACAAACCTAAAGGCACCCGAGATGTGGGCAGATCTAGAAAGAGATGGGCTGAAGTCGGAACGGGCCAACAGACCTAATCCATGAATGCAGATGATGATGATGATGGTATATAGTTTTCATGTTCCAGAATAATTACATCACACCTTTTATTTTCTTTACTCTTTTTTTACGGTTTGGACACGAATGAACATTACAAATGCTGTTCGACAACAGATGACTAGATTCACACATGGTGAAGAACATGGTGAGGCAGATGGTATTAGGCGCCTCCCACATCATTGACAGCGTGTTGTGAACGTTGCAAGATACTACTTTGAGGGCCTGTAGAATGAGAGAGAGTGAGTTAGTGGGCGAGGACGAGAGTAAAAAAATAGTGAGAAAATAAAAAAGAATGATGTAATGATTCTGGAACATGAAAACTGCATTGATATGGCAATTGCATTAATAAACATGAGGAGCAAAATGTTGGAGTGTTGTTAAATTTCTTAAATTTCGTTTATCCCTTGTTCTTTCATATGTATATTTAAAATTTTCACCCACGCTTAAATTCTCACAAAAAATAGTTGCTATGACTTATGCCCCAACCCTTGTATACACATACATTTTATAGTGTTCTGCCCTAGGGCAGGTCATTCACTGCAGCTTTACTAGGAATTAGTAGGTGTGGTAGCTTCCCGTTGCTTTCTACACCGGTGAAGGATGATGATGATAGCCAGATGATATTCGGGGACCTTTTGGGCCTTAAAGCTACCTGACATTGGTCTCACAAGTGAGGAAAACCTCCGAAAAATAAAACCCACACCCAGAAGCTTGTCCCGACCGGGAATCGAATCCATACCCGCTGGTGACAAGGCATCGCGCTACTTCGAACCACAGCGTATATTCAATAAATCTGAATAAACCACTCAAAATATATTTACATTTAGGTTTGCATTTATATTTGCCTACATTATTTCAAATTAATTATTTTTATGTAAATGATAGACATAATCCTAAAAATATATCCTTCCTTCCCTCTAGGTTCTTCTCAAGCGTTATACGTATAATGGGATTTAGTGGGATTCATTGAAGAACGAGTATATTTTTAATAATGTTTTTCTACAGTATATTGCTTCTCAGTTATTTAATATTCAATAAATTAAGTGCTTATATACATAGTTACGAATTATCTGTCCTGCGCCGTAACCGTGCGGTTTAAGGCATTTGTTTAAGTCCCCGTGAGGGTACAGACTTTTTCATGGATTATATATATATATAAAATTGTTAGTAATCGTATATTAAGCGATTAATATCCATATATATATACATATGAATTATTAACAATTTAAATAATTATTAATGCATATCTACTTGAAAATGTACTAGAAAAAGTGTTCTATGCCACGATTTTCTTATTCCATATATTTTGTGTATGTTTTGTAAGGACTATTGTATCATAAATCTTGTTTCAATTTTTTTAGTACTGGTAATAATTTTGATTATAATTCGTATTAATTTCATTAACGTTATTACTCTTATTTTCATTTTGACCGAATTTTCATTGTTTATCTAATATTACAATTATAGTGATTGCTGTAATGTAATGTAACATATGTTTGTCCTAATTGAGTTGAAGAAACGGACGGACACATGGTCTCAACTCATCCAAGGTAAATAAATATTAAATAAATGATCTCAAGTTTAATATTAAAAACAAAATAAGATGCTCTACTAATCAACAGATATAAATTTACAATAGTATTTCAACCTATTGATTCACCTTAGATTGACTGTAATAATTGACAACGTACGAATTAGTTATTTATTAATAATTGTGAATGAAAAAGTCAACAAATAAAATTATACGCAGCCAAACCAAAAATCAAGTTAAAATGACAATTCTTGTAAAATAAAATATTACTTGCAATACATCCAGAATAACTTTTAAACCGTGAAATGCGATGCATAGTAAAATTTAAATTGGATTATATCATATATGTAGGATATAATTAATAATAATAAAAAATAATAATGTAAAAATAATATGAATTTTCTTCGGAGGTGTAAAAAAGTATTGTATTCTGGAAAAATATTGGCACTAAATTCATTTTTAAAAGTTTCGCTTACTCTTATTAATAAAACTGAACAAAATTTAAATTGTAAGAAATGGAAGAGGAAAACAATATTTTGTTTGTTTAAATATAGTCTAAATTGATCTCTAATTATCAACATATAATGATAATTAAATCTTGCAGTAATTATGGTAGAAGTGAGACAAAATGAAAAACGAAGATGTTAGAACTCATTGCAACTTAAGTAGAATAAGGAAGTGTTGCCAACATGTCAACTAATTATGTAGGCAACTGTACAAACACATGTCATCCGCCAATTATTAATAAAGAGCGTTGCTTCTTACTTTGTTTTTTTGACCAGTTTTGATGACCACGTGTAGATAGAGAAAAGCTTGAGCACTTAAATGATATGAAGGCCAGCATCCATCAAATTAAATAATAGGTTACTTCCATGGAATAATTACTTAATGTTACTTCCCTATTTAAAAAACTGTTACTCAAATTCTTGACATAAAGCACAGCAATAGTGAAGCTCACTAGATAACACTGTATGTTGAAAGTTAAAAATTAAATTGTATCTGTTGGTAGGTGCCGTCGTCCTCAACTTTGTTAATATATTGTATATAAAATAAATGGAGCGCTTTCGGAAGTTACCTTCCATCTTCTGCAGGTTGAGTTTCCGTTACTTGTTGTTGTTGTATACGGTGATGTATACTCCAACTGTTTGTAGCAGCAACTGACTTGTTTTTGACGAGAACGGAAACTCAACCTGCAGAAGATGGAAGATAACTTCCGAAAGCGCTCCAGTTAATTTATATACAATATATTAACAAAGTTGAGGACGACGGCACCTACCAACAGGTACAATTTAATTTTAACTTTCATCATATGACTTCACCTCAACGGAATTTGATATGAATTTCACTAGTATTAACACTTTCGAGGAAGTGGCTGAATTCAAATACCTAGGAACAATAATCACAAATAGGAATGAGATGCACAAAGAAATTAAACATAGGTTCAATTCTGGAAATGCGTGCTCTTATGCATTGCAGAGACTCTTGATGTCCCAACTCCTTTCAAAAAACGTTAAACTGAAAATATATAAAACTATTATTCTACCAGTTATATAATATGGATGTGAAACAAGGACTCTTACTTTAAGGAATGAAAGGAGATTGCAAGTATTTTAGAATAAAGTAGGGGCCTACTTAGGAAAATTGTTTGACCAAAGAGAGATGAACAGACAGGTGAATGGAGAAGACTACATAACAATGAACTACATGGTATTTATAGGAAGCCATATATAATAAGAACAGTTAAGTATCGTAGACTGCGATGGGCAGCAGGACATGTTGCACGTAAGGGAAATTAAAGACTTGCATGGAAGCTTCTTGTAGGAAAGCCAGAGGGAAAACGCCCAGTTGGTAGACCAAGAATGAGTTGGGAAAATAACATTAATTATGATTTGAGGAAAATATATTATACAGAGGATGATTGGAAAGCATTAGCTCAGGATAGGGATGTATGGAGAGCTTATGTCCGCGCGGCCATGAACCTACGGGTTCGATAGTGCCAGTGAGTAAGTAAGTATTAACACTGTATGTGTTTAAGGCTACGACATTATTTTAACTCTACAAGTAATTTTTCAAAATAAGAAATAAGATCTTAGACACATACTTTTTGCAGACGACCAAGTTCTAATATCTAGCTCAGAAGACGGTCTACAGAAATCACTCTTTCAATTAAATAACATTATACAGAATTATAATTTCAAAATATCAATAAGTAAAACGAAAATCTTAGCTTTTAAAGGGTCAGATACAGTAAGAGCTAAAACAATTCTGGAGGGGAAACCCGTTGAACAAGTGAACCACTATAAATACCTGGGTTATGAAATCTCCTATTTAAAAAAATGAAGATATTTTAACAGACTTAATAAATTTAATTATATGTGTAGCACAATTAAGAGAATATTTAAAAAAATAAGAAAGGAAACAAAAACAAAACTAAAATTTTATAAAGCAGTGGCGGTCCCCTTACCTTTGTATGGTAGTGAATTTTGGGTTTTAACTAAAAGAGAAGAGAGGATCATAGAAGCAGTTGAAATGAGATTTCTGAGAAGTGTAGCTGGCTGCAAACTTCTAGAAATAAGAAGTGAAGATATTAGAAATGAGCTAAATATTTTTATAAACTTTTAGATAAAATACAAGAATCTAGAAAAAAACTAGAAAGAACAGGTTCAAAGAATGAAAGATGAACGCATACCAAAAAATTATCCTTAATTACAAGCCAAAGCAGACAGGAATGTTGGTAGACTGAAAAAAAGACGGATTCGAATTTTTGAATGAGAATCTATGAGACCGGAACATGCCACATGGGCTTAATCCGTCATTGTTGATGATGAAGTAATTTTTACTTAGGCTATGTAGGATTTTATTTTGAAACACTTTAACATTTTGATCTTATCGCATCTAGGATGGAAATAAATAAATAACAATAATAATAATAATAATAATAATAATAATAATAATAATAATAATAATAATAATAATAATAATACCTTTATTTCACCTGGCAGAGTTAAGGTCTTAACCAGGTTTGATAAATACAATAAATAGCATTACAGCCTACCTAATTTATAACAAAAATATATGATTACAAAGTGTACCTACTATACAATTATTATTATTATTATTATATTATTATTATTATTACTATAATCCATCCATAGTAGTTCTGCCCGAAGGCAGGTCCTTCACTGCAATCATAGCATTTTCATGCTATGACTGCAGCTTTACTAGGAAATTGTAGGTGTGGTAGCTTCCCGTTGCTTTCCACATAATAATATAATAATAATAATAATAATAATAATTATCATAAGTAATGCCACGAGTGATTTCCAAATTATCGATAAATTCACGACTCACGAAGTGAGGAGTGAATTTATCTAGAGAATTTGGAAATCAAGAGTGGCATTTGTTAGGACTATTTAACGAATAAAATTAAGCTGTTTACTCACAAATCATATTTAACTATAGTTATTTTAAAATATTATATATTTAATGTAAACGGCGATGTTTGAAAACAATGAGAAACGATAGGTACGCTTCTACTGCTTCTTTTGTTTATCACTGCAACCAGATCATACTATTTATTGCCAAAGGAACGCAATATTGTAAGAAAGCTCTCTAGTGGGAGAAAAATGAAACACATCAATCTGTATATTAATTCATTTTGATGTCGTATGATGTAAATATGACAATTATATTTTTCTCGATTATTACCTGGGAAAAAATACATTTAAGAAAGTGCAAACAGTGGTTTCTTTTTTTGGTGGTATAATCAATTGCTACAAATGTTGACATGTAAAGCACTATTATATACAATCTGGTAGCCGTATTTGTTATAGGCTCAGTCACTGCAAAAAACGGTCAGACCTGTTCAGAATATTAAAAAGGAGGAGCTTTGTTTAATATATGATAATCCTAACACTGATAAATATTTCGTGAAACACGACTCTGATTGGTTGTAAAACAGAAATCATTGAAACGTGATTGGTCATTGACTCCCATTTGGGGCATGAGTTAAATAGTCTACAATATATGTTGATTTAAACTAGAATTAACGAATAAAAATAAAATTAATCATAATCATAAAAATATAAAATGTACAAGATAAAAGATAAAATAAAACTACTAATGACATAATAAATAAAACTGTGGAGAAAATGAATAATTTATTCAACGGGTATATACTATATCTACAGTTGTTTGTATAAAAAAAATCCATGATGCGACAGGTCTGGAAGACAATTGGCCTATAACCAGGCTGTTGAGATCACATCCACATGTGTTAATCACATAGGACGATGATCACCCAGCCAGCATAGGGGTGATCAGCTTGTCGGGTCCTCCAGGCGTTGTAGCTGAAATTCTCAACCTGGAGCAGCTACTCATTTTAGATACCCAAATTCCTCACGATGCTGGGTGCCACGGTCCCAACCTGGCTGAATATCCATGAACTATTTTCCTCCCCCATCGGGACTAAAACCAATGTCTTAAACCGCTCGGAGAGATAATTTGTAACTATATATATGTTCTTAATGATTCCCATTAAATCCAATTATACGTATAAACATTTCAGAAGAACCTGGAAAGAGGGAAGGATATGTTTTTAAGATTAAGTCTATCATTTACATTGATATTGGCGTTATAAAAAATTAATTTAATTTGAATTAATATAGACAAATATAAATGCAAACCTAAACATAAATACATTCAATAAATTGAATAAATCACTCAAAATATATTAGCGTCAACTGTGTTTGGAATATTGTGAATCTCGATCATTTAAATTTTTTTACAACCAAACTGGATATAAATAGGTTATTAGATGCAAATAAATGCAGTATCAAAGCATTAAACTAAAAGTAGAAATGTTTAGATAGTTATAATAATTAATCAAAAAAAAATAAAAAAAAACTCTAGTATATATATATATATAATTTATATCTCTTTATTAGTCGCATTATTCACTAAATTAAAATAAATTAAAAAATAATAAACCCCATGAATAATAAGAAATTATGTATAGTACTTTTTATCCGGGGCACGCCGTAGCGTAGCGGTTACGGCACTGCGCTACAAGCCGGAAGGTCGAGGGTTCAAGTCCCGGTGGGGTCAGGATTTTTAAACTGACCAAAACCTTCTGGCGGCTCTATGGCCCTGGGGTCGACTCAGCCTCTAACGGAAATGAGTACCAGACGCTTGTTCTGGGGGTAAAGGCGGCCGTCACGCAGGGCTGACAACCCGGCTGACATCAAGTGCCGATTGTCCAGAAAAAGTGGGAGCCTTAACCTCCCACTACCCCAAGGCCTCCTGAGACTTTACTTTACTTACTTTACTTTTATCCATCAAAACGATTAAAATTTGAAGAGAGAGAAAAAAAAGGTTCACCATTTGGCTTGGTATATCTTGATGAAGAAAGGGATTGGATTTCTCGTCCTAATACAATAAATCAGCGCGTATAATGTACATTTTTGGTGACAGTGTGAACTGTCGAATATAATGAAATCTCATTATAATACCACTCGTAAATTAAGTCCCTCAAAGTTGAGTAACCAGACTTTACATGAGAAGTTGCATCACGAAGATCAAACCTTTCACGGGGCAATACAAACAGCATTCACCTTTTTATTAAGTTGAATACTGATTTCTGAAGAATGGTGGTAGGATTCAGTGCATTCATATAATTGGATTCTGTGATATTTAAATCCAACAATAACAATTCCTCGGTCTATTAAAGTAAGCAGTAATTTTAATCTTAGTCTTTGAAATATAACTAAAAAGAAAACAAAAAAACTTTTCTTCGTCGATAAGAACTAAAGCTACGTAAGCAGCATATTCACCCACAATTAATGATTTGGAAATATTTAAATTGTCCAAATAATATGGGGCTTCCCTTGACAGTTAAATTATTCTCATATTTAGAAGGTTTCATTTCGACAGGTTAAAACAACAGTAATCAATGTTATATTTGTACCCATTGTTTTGCTTTCGGTAAATAACTAAGAGAGGGGAGAAATTAAGTGACAAATCATAAATTGGCTATATCGCAAAGATATTTTGCAGGTTCTATGTATTTCAAAAGTTTACAATATTGATACTTAAGTATCTCGAAATATCCAAATCGGGAAGTTCATGCAGTATCAAGAAAAAATATAATAAATAGTAGAGAATGATGGAAAGCTGTTCGGCACATTTTTCTGTTATCCAACAGCACTTCAATCTGATGTCTACTCAACAAGAACAGGTAGATGCAATAAACCGGAAATTAATTAAAGGATGTGCATTAAATTACATTACAGTCCGACTCTGGGGACGCTAGTGAGAGTAAAGAGACAAGACAAATGAGGATCACAGCGCGATGTAATGAGGTGGCACAATTCCAAACTGAAGCAGCGAGCGAGAGAGATGATTGCAGGCTCCAAACATTCCGTTAATAGCTTTACCAATGTTACAACTACAAATACACAAGCCATACATTACACATCAACAAAATGCAATCCATTTCTATTCTGACTAAATAAAATTGTATTTTATGACATAAGTTTCTTTTCTTATTTGACCCCATCTGCCATAGCTTCTTTCTCTGTACACAGGGTCTGCAATGGGATTCACTCAGCCTCGTGATGGCAAATGAGTAGCTACTTGATATGGGGTAGCAAAATCCGGTTAAGAAAACAAACTGAGTTTGAGGGTTTGTGTCACTTTAACCACGTGACTCCCTGTACTGTCATTTGTTTGCTGTGACAACCAGAACAGCCAAAGTTGTCGTGGCACAAATTTATTTCATTTCTCATATTCGATTTTTTTATTATTATGAATTACAGGGACTCTTGTCATCCCAACTTCTCTCAAAAAATGTTAAACTGAAAATATATAAAACTGTTATTCTCCCAGTTATATGGATGCGAAACATGGACTCTTACTTTAAGGGAGGAGAAAATATTACAAATATTTAAGAATAGTATTCTCAGGATTTTTTAAACTGAAGAGAGATGAACAGACAGGCGAACGGAGAATACTGCATAACAATGGTCTTTATAGGAAACCAGATATAATAAGAACAGTTAAGTCTCGTAGACTGTGCAGGGTAGGGCATATGGCATGAATAGAAGCTTCTTGTTGGAAAACCAGAGAGAAAACGCCCAGTTGATAGACCACGAATGAGGTGGAAGAATAACATTAAACATGATTTGAGGGAAGTAGATTATACGTGAAATGACTGGAAAACAGCTCAGGGTGGAGATGTGTGGAGACCGTATGTCCGTGCAGCCATGATCTTACGAGTTCGATAGTGCCAGTGAGTTAGTTATTTTTTATCTTCCCTTTTTATGTAGGAATTAACCTACACCCCACCCCCCTAATTTCAAATTCAGATCATATTTTCAACTTCTTTCCTTAACATAAGAAACCACGTTCCATATCCATAGAGTAATATATGTGATATTATAATTTTATAAATGTTATCCTTTAGATTATTAAACAAAAGCGCAGAAGACATGAGACACTGAAATGGATAGTAACATAAGTTCGCAGGTAACAGAAATTTTGAACAATGCATTTAGATTAAAACCAGTAAGATGCAAATTATAAGTGGAAAGAAAAATTATAGAGTAAGTAGGCCTATCAGAATTTAATTATTTAGGTGTATTAATAACAAACACTAAAAATGTAGTAAAAGAAGTAAAGAAACAAGCTGATAAAGCAGCACAAATATCAGGATATACGAAAGATTTAACTTGGCGCAACAAATGTATGTCAGTAGAAAGCAAAACCCGCATATACAAAACGTATATGGAGCAGAAACTAGGGTTGATACAACAAAAACTAAACAAATAATAAGCACATGTGAAACGAAGATCTTAAGAACCATTGAGGAGAAAACATTGGTATTCGATAAGTTACACAACACAGAAATTAGGGACAAATGTTATATTCAAGACAACCAAATTTAATATAGATGGATGAAAAAATTGGGAAGGTCACATAGAACGAATGGAAGACACCGACTTGCAAAAAGAGCTAAAGAAGATATACCAATGGACGGTAGAACAAGAGAAGACCGGCCAAGAGTTGGATAGACAGTGAATGCACATCCAATACGTCTTCCTCCGAGGAGTAATTTTGCAAATAAACACGATGAAAATCCTACAAATTATGAATAACAACAAGAAGAAGAGCATTTAGATGGTTTATATTTCAATATGCAGTAATTAAATGCATAACGTAATAAAATAAATCACACTAAAACTAAATTATAAATGGAATATTTTTATGTACAGGTAATTTTAATAGTATCGTTATTAAACGCCGCTATAATAACTTAAGTCATTAGCGTCACAACTTGGGTGTGAAAAATCGACAATTTTTGCGTAGATATCTCTTATCTCAGGCTTGAAGTTTCTCTCAATCTCATTCAACCATTTCTCTATACCCATGCGTCCATTTCGTTTCATTTTATTTACACCTGTGGTGGTGCGACAGGCCTAAATAGGCGGTATCTGTGTAATTCAGACTTTAATAATGAAGACTTCATCTCATCTCATCCCTCGATCTGTTTTCGCCGACACGAGTAAACAGTTTTATAAATTCATTTAACTTGCTGTTACCTAATGATTGAAAATAATGAAATAAAAATAAATGTTCTTCCTTTATTAATATTTTTATAGCCAATTAATGTTTTAAACTCTTTGTGAAGAGTACTTAAGATTGAGTTTCATAGAATAAAATTTCGTGAAGGTAATAATAATAATAATAATAATAATAATAATAATAATAATAATAATAATAATAATAATAATAATTGTTTACAGTTTCAGCAATTCAGCAATTCAAGTTTTTTTTTAACTTTTAAGTAGAAAGTGACTAAAAATGTTTGAATCCACAGTAAAACATTTGAATAACTCACAGGGAAAGAACTATGAAAGTCACTTTTTTTTGTCAAATGGAGTTGGAAGTGCCATTTATATTTCAAGTACCGGTAATGCACTACAATTTAGAAGTAAGAAACATAAAATTTTTAGTTTAGTTAAGGGTTTATTTACCTCCTAAGTTTGGCATTCAGGTAATGAAGTATGGATGTTGTACAACTGAGGTATGTTTAATAGGTTTCAAGAAAAAACACTTACCTAGTATCTTCTCTGTGCCCTTCATATTATGTTCTGTTTTTTAAAATAAACATTTAAAAATGCATTTAAAATAACTTCCGGAATTATTTTACGAGTAGGCCTATTAATTAGGCCTATTTTATATCTTTTTGTCAATGCAAATAACATCCCGTGTTTATTTAAATACTCAAATCCCATTACTAATATCAGCTGTAATACATTAGGACAGGTAGAGTAAATAGATTAAATGGATAACACTGAGCAACAAAACATAACTTTTGTTTGTCTCAGAAACAAAAATATGTAATTCTGATAGTATTTTTTCTCTCCTCAATTCAAATATGATATCGGTTTTTCTCCATCACTCGAGGTTTGCGAGAGACAGGAATTTATAATTTGAAACACTTTAATATTTTCTACATTCGTAACTACACAGTATTAGAACATTCGGACTCACCTAGAAAGTAAGAAATTACGATTTTCTGCTATATTTCGCCTATGGAGCATCCCTGTTGATGGTCCAACAATAATCGGCCAGCATATTAAGATTCCATTTGCCTTGATATATCTTTTCCATAGCTGAAGTCTCCTAATGAAAGTGTTCCCCGTGCTCATTTGGTTTTATTTTACAATGGACAAATGGACAAAAAACGTTTATTAAAAAAATAGTATTTAAATCCATTAATTAAAATTGAAATAAAAAAACTGTGGGTGATGGAGAAATTCCGAATACATATTTGAAAACACGATAAAAAACTGCATTAAGTACAACTAATGGTACTCATGAGACAAAAATCATGTTGACCAATGTAATTGAATAAACAAAAGATTTAATGGAAAATAATTTATAAATCAGTATCCAGATCATCATAATGAGAAAACAATTGTATGTATTTTTTTTAGCTTCTCCTACATTTGATGGTACTTGATTTTTTAATTCACAATTTAATTTGATATTGAGTTTTCGAAGTTAGACTAAGAGAACTATAGAGTGTAGATAAACGTGTAGGAAAATAAAAGCTTTTGTATCATGGAGTAAGATAATGCTAAAAGCCAATATAACCGTTTCAAATAAATGGTGCTTTGTTTTTCGAAAACATTACATCTTCTTTTATTGATTTTCTAGCTGACAACTAACAATTCGTATTTAATGGAGGACAAGGAAACACGTATAGTGCTTTCGGAAAACCACTATCAATGTATCATTAACAGATTCATAAAATCGAATTTCAGTTGCATTAAAAAGACATGAATAATAACAGTACACAATAATTATAGAACCAAATATCCTAGACTTGTTAGAACCAAATATGTTGAAGCCTTTGAACATGAAATTCAATTTAAAAAAAAATTAATAATTTGTGTAAGCTGAAGACCAAAAAAGTATAAACTTAGTAAGGATTCTCATACGTAAAATAACTAACCAATCGATATTATTTAAGGGGGTGATGGGTGAAAACCTGACCATTTGAGATCAAAATTGGCTTTTTTTTCTTTTTTGTACTAAAAAATAGCCTGTACTCTAATGTGTACGTTGGCAATGTTTCAGAGACTTATGACGCTTCTAAGTACCCTAAAGTGCTGATTAGGCCTGTATGTTACAAACTCCAAAAGATTGGGATGGGTGGATATGGGAAAAAGGGACTGAAAATCGCAAGAACGTGTGGAGAAAAATAAGGAGGAGGGTACTTAGATATAAACCAACAAGATACTTTCGCCGAAGTTACAGGAAAACGCTCACTGTGTTTACAAAGAGACCTAAAACACACGTGTGGGGAAAGAATCGTATATACTCAACCTAGGATTTAAGGAGAGATCAGGGCTTGCTTGGTTTAGGCTAGGGGCATGGAAATTTCTAAAAATTAGCGACGATCACGATATGCGAATATGTCCAATGTGCGGGAACTTTGAAGATGAGATACATATATTAGGAAAATGTAATGATTTAGAATATTGGAGACGTCAGTTATTACCGAAAGATTTCTAATTCAAATCGGGAAAGATTGGCATGCTACGAGTTATTGGTAAATCCAGAAAATTGGATAAACCTCGGTACATTTCTGGACAAAACGCGGAAAATAAGGACAACACTCATTCATGAATAAATATAGCCTATGTTATTAAAATGCAATACCATTAATTATTATCAATTATATATAAATTAATTAGTGTATAATGCTATTGTGTTATTATTTAATTGTTAATATTATTGTGTTTTCTTTATTTAATTGTAATCGTTAATGTTTTTTAGTGTATAATGCTACTGTGTTATTATTTAATTGTAATATTGTTAGGTGTGTTTTCTTTATGTAATGTAATTGTAATGTTCATGTTTTTAGTGTATAATGGCTATTGTGTTATTATTTAATGGTACTAATTATTGTTTTGTCTTTATGTACTGTACTGTTAATGTTTTTTAGTGTATAATGCTATTGTGTTATTATTTAAGTGTAATATTATTGTGTTTTTCTTTATGTAAGTGTAATGTTAATGTTTTTGTTATTGTGTTATTATTTAATTGTAATATTATTGTGTTTTCTTTATGTAAGTGTAATGTTAATGTTTTTAGTGTATAATGCTATTGTGTTATTATTTAATTGTAATATTATTGTGTTTTCTTTATGTAAGTGTAATGTTAATGTTTTTAGTGTATAATGCTATTGTGTTATTATTTAATTGTAATATTATTGTGTTTTCTTTACGTAAGTGTAATGTTATTGCTTTTTTGTTGTTTATTTTTCTTTACACTAGTACCAATTATTACTTTATTGTAACGGACTGTCAACAACACGTACGGCTTACTGCCCGTGCGACCCATATTTGTAAATAATATTGTAAATATCTTACTTTTTGTCTAATAAAGTCCTACTACTACTACTACATTTTGTATTTAAACTGCATGCAAATCTTTAAACTTGTTTTTCCACACTTTTATTTTCACTGCATTTTTTTTACATTCAAAATTGAATGGAATTTACAAATTTTATCCTAGACGGTTCAAATTTTTATTGCATGCCCTAAAAACAATGAGTTTCATGGGTTTCATGATTGAAGTAGTATTTTAAGAAATAAAAAATAAAATGCATGCAATTAATTTTTTTTGTAATTCCATGCATGAGGTACATTTTTTTTCTCCCTTTGTATTCACATTATAGGAATTCTAATGTATGATGTTTTCTAAAATATTTTAGGGGTGTTGTAAAAAATCAGACATTTTACTAAAAAAAATTGGAACCCATTTAATTATAATATGCAATTTGTTTTAATATAATATGTAATAACTCATAAAATAAATATCTCACAAGAATGAAACTTTAAACACATCATTATGTATCATGTAATGAATGTTTGTACAAAAACTCTAGTCTCTAGCTCACAAAATGTAGAAAATATAAATGTCACCCATCACCCCCCTTAAGACAATGGGACCGAGCGAATTGGTTCAAAGAATAGGATTTAACATTCGTGTTCGTGAGTTCCCGGGTACAATCCCTGGTAAGATACAGCCTGATTTATTTCACTGATCTCTCTCGGTCTTCAATCAGTGTAGAAAACACTGGCTGTTGTTCGATCACCAGAGTGATCAGTAATGGGCGTGATTAGTAATTACATGACCGATTACTTGGGAACATCACGTTCTGTTGCTAGATTAATATTCTCGCGCCATAATTGAGTGGTATAAGGCACAATACCTTGGTGGAGAGCTGTGTGACTTGCGCTGGTTCGAGTCCCCATGGAGAATTTTTTTCTCTTAGGAATTTCGGCCAGTTTGGAATCAGTAACCCATCCAAAACATGAGAAATTTTGGTAGCTGTAATAAGGAGAAGCTCCAAATTGAGAAAACCAGTTATAACGGTTGGAGGACCCGACATTCTGAACTCATGTCACATCTATGCGGCTGGATGACCGCCCTTTCTGTGATAACAGGATGTGACGCCTCCAGTCGGCTGGTAGGCCAAGGGCCTTCTTGGCCTGACGCGTCTGAGTTATTTACTTCAAGACAAATGTTTGGTTGTCAAATTTCATTGCCAGGACTCATTTCATCATAATCACAATTTCACAAAAAGCATCAAAAATAAATCAGTTAAATTCCACAAGAACACATAGGTGCTTAAAACTTACCTTGATTATTTTTTCTTTTCACAATATCATTATAATATTATAATATGATCCATTATTGGAACTGTATTAAAATAACATTATTGGAAAATGTTAAATAACATTGTTTACTGCTTATAAAAGTGGTGGTATAAAATTCTCAAATATAGATAGGCTACTTCTAAATGAAGCCGGCCGTTGGCGATGGTTGTAACACCTACCTGACAGCGGACGAAACGAGAATTATAGATTTGTATATGTGGAAAGAATTGTTGATGTTTGTGCCAGGTCTGGAATGGTGTAGTGGGCTGCACACTAGTCTGGAGAACTAGAGGTCCACGGTTCGATTCCTGGTCCATACGTTAATTTTTCTTTTTACGATACCATTATAACATTATCTTGATACACTCAAAATTCTAGATGAGATATGACCTTAGATTTAAAGTGTTTATCAAAAGCTTGAAATAAAAAAAAATGATGTAAAAAAGAAACAAGGACGAACATTTCAGAATTACACTGGAATGAAAACTAAAAGTAAGAATAAAATAGACCTAGATATCCTTAATTTCAATATTGATGAAAGACTTGTTTGCTTGCTACTTTTAAGATAGAAAATTTATCATCGTCTATTGCTAGAGCTATGACGCAAAGAGAATGACTTCCTATACTTCGCAATTTTGCCAAGAGTATTCGTTGCTTTCTGGATATTCTTTAATGTCTCATACATATGTTATACGAGTCCCTACATTTTTAAGGCGCTTTCTTGAATTTCAAATTAATTTTGGAATGAAAAATTCAGCAGATAGTAATAGATAAATAGAGCATTGATTTATAGTTTGATAAGAAGTATATTTGCTTGCTCGGTAGTTTGACAGCTGTTTTATCATCGCCTACTGCTGCTTACAAAGCTAACAGAGAACTGCGACCAAGGAAAAGCCTTCCTACACCTGGGAATTTTGCCAAGAATATTCACTGCATTTCTGAGTGTTCTTTAATGTGATAAACGTATCTGTTGTACGAGACCGACAGAAAGGCGTGTTCTTGAAATTTTATATTCCAAACAATGTATTTACATTGGTCAAGATTGAAGGCGTGTTCCATGATTAACGTTATATTCTCAGTCCAACGAACTCCAAGGCGCGACATCCCTAGAAGGTCCTTGGCCTACCATCCGGCAACTGGATTTACATTCACTGTCATTTACAGAGGTGGGTACAGTATAGGAGAGGTATGTAGTCAGCATATCGAACTCTTAGTCGCCTTTCTTAGCCTCGAGCCGCTACTTATTGTAGCTACCGAAATTCTCCACGTTTAAGGACTATTACCGGTCCCACAGTAGTCGAAATTCTATGACAATATTTATTTCTGCATGGGTGTTCGAACCAAACAAGTCCTGCAGCTTTGCACCAAGGCATGATGCCTTAAACATCTCGGCTACGGCGAGGAGGGACGGTCCAAATATGCTCAATGACTATTAAAATATGTTGACTATTTAACTCATGCCCCAAATGGCCGATCAGGATTCAGTGAATTTTGTTTTATAACCAATGACTGTCGTGTTTCACCACACTCTTTAACCAATTCCTTAACTACCTCCTGCTTTTATGAAAAAGAAAGCTCCCTTTTTAATATTATGAACAGGTCAGAGAATTATTTTGCATTGACTGAGTCTCCAAACAAATACATCGAATTCTCGTATAACAAATAATGAAAAGATTCCTTCGAACTACACACTTGATAACTGTATGTTCAATTAATTGTGTTTTTTAAACAATTATTTTACTGAGTTGTTAAAAAAATATGAAATTAATAACCTATAGGCCAAATTTTGGTTATTTTATTATGTACAACTTTCCTCATTAGAGGATTGCCTCAAGGACAAGTGATACCGATAATTAATTTTCGAAATTGATTAAATACATTTTGTAAATACATTAAAAAATTTCAAATTATAATTCAAGTATACATACAATAAAATAGAAATTTTGTAAAGATGGTTTCCTAAAATTGAAATTGAACCTCTAATGGCAGCTATGGCAATTTTAGAAAGATACACTCTGTCCAAATCTAAGAAATTCCAAAATTCAGCTAAGAATCCTGGTATAGTACCTCTTGCCCCGATCATTAATCCTGTGACAGTTATACTAACTAATTGGTATTTATCTTTGTAAAAGTCAATTGTTGGCTCATATATGGCTTTCTTTTCACAGTTTGATTTTTCACTTTTTCTCCACTAGGGTGTATTCTTACAATATTTCTATCCTATTTGTAGTTTCGAGATGGCAATAAATAATATTACAAGATCAAGGTGCACTGGATAAACAGATGAAATAAAACCACACATTTCTGATTTGTTTTCAAACATCGCTGTTTACATTAAATAAATAAATATATTAAAATAACTATATTTAAATTATGATTTTTTTTAGTAAACAGTTTAATTCTATTCGTTGAATAGTCCTAATAAATGCCACGTCGTGACTCGTAAATTTATCGATGTTTTGGAAATCACTCTTGACATTAATTATGATAATGGGGAGATGAGATATATACAATTAGAACAAATGTAGAGATTGAATACTGAAACCAGACTAAACATTAGTTTAGAGTGATTCTCCTTGACGCGTGATAATTACATCAAGTTTGTCAGTAGCGCCTGCCAACACTGTAACACGTACAGCACAAAGGAGTCTGTGGTTCATTAGGGATGCTCAATCAGCACGTCTAAGAGACCTGTTGTACTATTGAGCGACTTTTGTAACTCAAGTTACGCCTGTAATGTTGAACTTTTTTCCCCCCCATTAACTAGCTTAACCTCTCACCTTATAGGTACTTTTTAACATGACTATTTAACTCATGCCCCAACTGGCAGTCAATGACTAATCACATTTCAATGAAGTTTGATTTACAACCAATCACAGTCGTTTTTCACCTCGACTTTATCGCTTTCATTTTATCAAGTGGCTCCCAGATTCTATATATAGTGCACGAATGTAACCACATTCTACTTGCGAGATATAATAGAAAAACATTCGTAGCAATTGATTATATCACAAAAAAACACTGTTTGCACTTTCTTAAACGTATTATTTCCCAGGAATTAACGTTGTATAAAAATATAATTGACATATTTACATCATAGGACATTAGAAATTAATTAATAACATGTAATGATGTTGCATTTTTTCTCCACTAGGATGCATTCTTGCAATATTCCGATTCTATTTGGCAATAAATATGATCTGGTTGCAGTGATGAACAAATTAAACATAACGTTTCTCAATTATTTTCAAACATCGCCGTTTATATTAAATATATAAATATTTTAAAATAAATATATTTAAATAATGATTTGTGAGTAAACAGCTTAATTTTATTCGATAGATAGTCCTAACAATTGCCACTCTTGATTTCCAAATTCTCTAGATAAAATTCACTCATCACTTCGTGAGTCATGAATTTATCGATAATTTGGAAATCACTCGTAGCATTACTTATGACTAAACGCCCCCGCGAACCATAATGGTACGACCTGTCGAGAGAGGGACTGTAAACTATGTATCACACATATCATTCTCATATCACGCAAGGAAATCGAGGGCTTCCCCGAATAAATGATCAGCTCAATGTCAGGGCCTCTTCCTTTATTATTGTTAATGTACTTGATTTGAAAGCGTTTCTTACCTATATCTTTAAATTATTTATTGTTTTTATAGGATTCAAGCTTTTTAGACAGCGTAACATTAAGACGAAACACAACATTCATACAAACATGGAAAATATGATGATTATGATGGTCAGATGATGTTCGGGACTATTTGGGCCTTAAAGTTTCCTAAAATTTGTCTTAAGGATGAGGAAAAACTTCTGAATGATATATTTCAAATAATACTAATACAGTAAAACCTGTCTATGAAGGAACATGACGGTTCCTTAAATACATTTCCGTTGGCACTTTTCCTTCTTATAAAGAGTTCCCAAAATACAAGCTTGAATTTTCTCACGCAGTGTAAGGGTTTTACATGCAGGCTTTAAAGACGTAACGTATGGAACTGAAATACAGACAACTTAGTGTTGTAACACAGCAAAGTTTGCACGGCAATACAAAACAACTATTACACAAAAACGAGAAGGAACTCAACTACGGGAGGACTGAAGAGTTTCCCAGCTCCCTCGCAGGTTACGTAAGCAGGCAAGGAAAAGCGAGTGATTATCCGCTGTCACACATAAGCAAGGGTATCCCTGTAATACAATGGCAACACAAGAAGGTAAAACGATATAATGCAGTAGCGTCATATGCAGAATTTTCACGTATGGTCATTAATACTGCAATTAGAACGTGCTTAAGAATAATTTTCCGTCTTATTCAGGTAAAAATTAACTACTGGCACTTTAAAAACCCATTCCGTTTCCGCGTTATGAAGGTTTCCGGCTTATACAGGACGATTTTACATATGAAATCTTACCGTTCTGGAGATTTTTTTTCCGTCTCTACAGGTTTCCTTCTTAAAAAGGTTCGGCTAGACAGGTTTCGCTGTATTACAATCTATACCGGTATATATAAAAATGAATGTTTGTCTGTTTGTTTGTCCTTTATGCGCTGCCATACCGTTCATCCGATTTTGATGGGGCTTTATGCAAAATGTTCAAGAGTTTCCCGGGAAGGTTTTAGGCTATAAGAGAATTGAAATACTCAACCTCTTCACCCTTAAAATCACTCTTTGTAGAGAAAAACGTGTTTTCGGAACTTTTTGGACGGTTAAATGGCTTATGCTGCCTAAATTATAGCATATACACCAAATTAATGTACACAGAATTCAATATCTAAAAAAATCTATAAAAAAAAGACTGCGACAGCATATGTCTATGTTTTACGGATAATTCACAATAATCATTTTTATCTTTTAGCTCAAGATCCAAGAAAATCGGGATGACTCCCGGGCAAGCGTGGCAGTGCACAGCGGGTATTGTTTTACAGATAACTCTAGATAATAATTTTTGTCCTTCAGCTCACTTATGCCAAGAAGATCGGAATAAGTATATTCTCGGGCAACACCGGGCAATCAGCACGGGTTATCTAAAAATAATTAACATATAAATTTATAATTATTTTTCTTTTACTTATTCAAATAAACATAGAAACACATTTAATTTATTTAGCCGTAGCAACGTACGCAGGGCATTAGCTAGTGCGTAAATTATAATCGGACACAGGAAATTTCCGTAGTTGAACTATAAAGAGCTCTGAATTCAAATACCTATGACAGTAATCACAAACAGGAATCAGATGCACAAAGAAATTAAACATAGGCTCAATTCTGGAAATGCGTACTATCATACATTTCAGAGACTCTTGACGTCCAAACTCCTTTCAAAACGAGTAAAACTGAAAATATATATAACTATTATTCTACCAGTTATATTAAATGGATGCGAAACATGGACTCTTACTTTAAGGGAGGAAAGGAGATTACGAGTATTTGAGAATAAAGTTCTTAGGAACACTTTTGGACCAAAGAGAGATGAACAGACTGGTGAATGGAGAAGACTTGCATAATAGTGAATTACGTGGTCTTTATAGGAAGCCAGATATAATGAGAACAGTTATGTCTCGTAGACTGCGATGGGTAGGACATGTAGCACGAATGGAGAATGAAAGACGTGCATGGAAGCTTCTTGTAGGAAAGCCAGAGGGGAAACGCCCATTTAGTAGACCAAGATTGAGGTGGGAGAATAACATTAACTATGATTTGAGGTAGGTAGATTATACAGGGGATGATTGGAAAACATTAACTGAGGATAGGGATGTATGGAGAGCTTATGTCCGCACGGCCATGAACCTACGGGTTCGATAGTGCCCCTGGGTTTGTTGGTTAGTTAGAACTATAAAGAGCGCTATGGTGAAGTGAGTATCTGGTGAACTATAAACAGTGTCAAAATAAAAATGGAGCATAATGTGTTATTTGAGGGTTGTAAGGGGTAGTGACGTGTGTATAACCTCTCCTACCCAATTCTCATCCTCACCTTCTCGTGGTACAACCTGTTTTCACAAACGAGGCTCTGAGGACCGAGTCACGGCGGTATAACCGTTCCATCAGGTACTGAGTAAATGCGGTATCCTAATGTCTGTCCAGAGACTAAAGGTAGCAGCCCTACCACTGGACTACTTAGCGTCGGCCAGTAACCTGTCCTAAGGAACTTCAAAACTACTTTCAAGTCTCAACACGAAAAAGCCAGAAGGAATTGAAATATGACGACCCACAGCAAAGAAATATGGTTAAAAGAAAACGGCACAATGATATTGTAAGATATGCAACCTGGAATGTCCGAAGCATCCATGAAAAAGAAGAGGAACTAGACAGTATATTTAAAAATAGAAACATTGATATTGCAGTAACTACAGAAACTAAGAAGAAACTTAAAGAAACGAAAGAAACACAAAATTATGTACAAATATATAGCGGTGTCAACAGGAAAACCCATGGACAAGCTGGAGTAATGATTTGGATTAATAAAACCATAAGAAATAAAATTCAACACTACACTTACTGGAATGAAAGAATATTAGAGCTTCGACTGAAAATAAATAGACGTAATTTGACAGTTCTTGGTGTATATGCACCAGAGGAAGGCCGTGAAGAAGAACAATGAAGAATTTTATAAAATATTACAAAGAAATTTTATAGCAAAATTAATAGAAATGATTACATTCTCATAATAGGAGATTTAAATGCCAGAGTGGGCAATGCTCAAGTCAACAATAATATTGGAACATTTGGCGAACCAACCAGCAATAGGAATGGGACAAGATTAACTGATTTTGCTATCTACAATGAACTGAGAATAACGAATACCTTTTATAATCATAGAAATATACATAAGTATACCTGGCATCGTCAGGACTCAAAATCAATCATTGATTATTTCATTGCAAATAATAAGATTTTTAAATTGTTTCTAGATGTCAGAGCCTACAGAGGATATGACATCGGTTCAGATCACTACCTAGTAGAAGCAAAAATAAGATTTCCACCAAGATGGTTAAAAAAGAAGAAAACAACAACAGAGCATAGAACAAAAGTACAAGGTAAAATTATTTTATGATGACAGCATTAAATGGTTATATTCGAGAAGAATTCAGCAATATATGGCTACAACTCCAGAAAGTAATGATGTCGAAGAAGAATGGAAAAACATTAAAATGATAATCAAAATGCAGCTAATGAAACTTTAGGAAAAGTAAATATACAAACAAAAAGAAATAGAACTCTAAAAATCTGGGATGATCAAATAAAACAATTGATTGAAGAAAAAAATGCAGCTTATAAAAAAATATTTGAACACAAAGACAGTAAGAAAATGAAATAGAATTCAAACGCTGTAGAGCTATTGTTAAGAGGGAAATAAGAAAGGGACATAGGAAAACATGGTAAATTTTGTTACACATTTAGAATCAGATTTGCATAAGCTCCAACCTAATGCCTTCAAAATATTAAAACATTTGAATAAAGATATTAAAGAATCTACCAAAATTAATTGCGGAGTAACAAAAGAAGAATTTTTTCAATTATTATAAAAGTCTTTGGACTGACAATAGCTATGAAGATACAATTTTCCGAAATAATAATGAGACAGATTCCATAATATCATTGGAAGAATTGAACAATAGTTTAAAGAAATTAAAAAATGGGAAGGCAACTGGCACAGATGGCTTGAATTCTGAATTGTACAAATATGCAGGCAAACAGTTCCATGAAAGACTGTTGTCCTTCTTTAATAATGTATTCAAAAATGCAGATATACCACAGGAATGGAAGACAAGCATTGTTATACCCTGTTCAAGAAAGGAGACAAGAGAAAAATGGACAACTATAGGGGAATCAGTTTGTTAAACACATGCTACAAAATTTATGCAGACATTTTAAATGGAAAATTGAAAAGTTTCAGTGAAAAATTCCTTATGGAATGTCAAAATGGATTTAGGAAAGGACGATCTTGTATTGATTCAGCATTTTCTGTTAAACTATTGCTTGAAAAAAGAAGAGAATTCAACTTAGAAACACATTTTGCTTTCATAGATTTTGAAAAAGCATTCGACACAGTCAAGAGATCAAAACTCTTAAATATATTGGAAGACAGAAATATACCAAATTTACTTCGGCAGAACATACAAAATATTTACAAAGACAACACCATAAAGATTAAATTAAATAACAGATTTTCTGAAGAAGGAATTATAAATCGTGGTGTGAGACAAGGCTGCCCCCTATCCCCAACACTCTTTGCAATTTATATCAATGAAGTAATATGTTGCTGGAACAAAACATATAAATTTGGAATAAGAATATCAGAAAATAGAAAATTAAACACCCTATTGTTTGCAGAGACCAAATAATAATAGCAAATTCCGAAGATAATCTACAGAAAGGTCTGTATGAACTTAACAAAATTACAGAAGAATATGGATTAAAGATATCTACAGAAAAAACAAAAATTATGGCATTTCAAGGTGTAGATCCTGTCAGAAGTAAAATTGTACTGGACAATAAAATTTTGGAGCAGGTGAATAATTTTACATATCTAGGATGCAATATCTCATATGAAGAAGAAAAGGATGTAAATGCAAAAATATCTAAATTTTTAAGAATTTTAGGGTTAATAAATTCTATCTTCAAGCCACAGTTAGTCCAAAAGCATTCAAGACTGAAAGTGTATAAAACACTGGCTCTTCCAACTCTTTTGTATGGTAGCGAAGTATGGACGTTGAAACAGAAGGATATACAGAGACTTAGATCTGCTGAAATGAGATATCTTCGGAGGACTGCAGGATACACACTACTAGATCACAAAAAAAATGAAGACATCTTAGAAGAATTACACATGGAATCTTTAGAAAACAAAATTTCTGATTATAAGTCAAGATGGATACAACATGTTCATCGAATGGAAGATCACAGAATACCCAAACTAATGTTAAGATATCAACCTACAGGAAGAAGAAGACCAGGACGTCCACTCAAAAGACTTCTGGATGGTGTTTCTCTTGAGGCCGAAACAGGTCAACAAATGGCCTAAATTCGTGAATGTACTATGATGATGATGATGATGTGTTATTTGATTGACATCATTATAAGAATTTAAATACAATAAAAAAATATTTCCCAGAGGATCTGAGAAAGTTCTACAATTACTACTAATACCATTACTGCCACTACCATCGCCGCTAGCACCACTAAAACACGCGTTTAAATATAGGGAAGAACACTTTAACACGAACTGAAATGGAGTAACAATATTTGAATTTTAGACATTTGTGAGTCAAGTAAATATTTGAACAAAAACAAAAACAGTTTGATGACGGCAAGAAATGTTTTTTCGTCAAAAAAATTGTAGCTCATTAGTTTAACAAAACAGGGGGAAAGATATCGGGAAAGACAGTTATTTGAAGAGAGGAAAACAAATGCCCCAATAGAGGAAATGATTAGTAACTTGACAGGAGTGGAGGCAGTTGAAGAGCTATTCATTCTGTGAACCAGTCTTCTGTTTAATTTACTCCTCTTAACTGTCCAGTTGCCGGATCTGTCACCAGTTTCTATGTTAATAACAGTTTTGTGTCATAGTTACAAAGCACCCAGAAAAAATATAAATATGAAGAAAGATATGTATTATTTAAATTTATACAAGACAACATCGTACCGTGAACAAGGAAGAAATTCAGTTCGAAAGCATAAATAATTTACCAAATTTCAAATTAAATTTAAAACACAAACTAGAAAACGTTACAAAAATTCTTCTTTATAAACAACCCTTCTGGGGTCAATAATTTTCTCAGGGAATAAAAAGTCTTTGGAGGGGGAAGTAAATCCATAGTTTCCGCGTCGCAGATTTACGCCACGTAAGAAACCTGAAGCCTGAAAAAAAGAGGCCTTTAGCAAAATAAAATTTTATAATATAAATTACTTACTCACTAGCACTATCGAAGCCGTAGGTTCGACATAAGCTCTCCATACATTCCTATTCTGAGCTAATGCTTTCCAATCATTCCCTGTATAATCTACTTTCCTCAAATCATAGTTAATGTTATTCTCCAACCTCATTCTTGGTCTACCAACTGGGCGTTTTCCTTCTGGCTTTCCTACAAGGAAGCTTCCATGCAAGTCTTTCATTCCCCATACGTGCAACATGTCCTGCCCATCGCAGTCTACGAGACTTAACTGTTCTCATTATATCTGGCTTCCTATAAAGACCATGTAGTTCATTGTTATACAATCTTCTCCATTCAACCTGTTTGATCATCTCTCTTCGGTCCAAAACATTTTCCTAAGTACTTTATTCTCAAATACTTGTAATCTCCTTTCCTCCCTTAAAGTAAGAGTTTTATAATATAAATTACTTATAACAATTTATAAATTAACTTCTCCCTACTTATAGGTATCGGCTTTAGTGATCTGAGATCTAAAATAATAGGCATATACTATTTACCTTTCCTGATACGTTTCAAAATTGTAACTTTTTACGCATTTGCCGATTAAGTCTTAAATACAGAATGTCCCACAAATTTCTGCTACCAAAACAATGTAACTTAGCTCGCTCGTAAACTATTTGAGATAGAGACATGCGGTTTTTCAATGTATTCTACATCTCTCAAAGTTTTGTTTACATTTGTTGAAGATTGTTACATAACGACAATGATGACACCGCAGGAAAAGACCCAATGTGTATGGTGGTAAGCTGAGTCTGGTAATTCACCAGTTGGAACTGTTCAGCAAAATTTCACTCTGTGACAAGTTCATTACTCTGCCAGTCGCTAGAAATTTCTCGGTCCATCTAATTATGGATGATTTGGATGGAGAATCTCTTCCATATTTCCGGCGGAAACTTCGCTGACTATTTAACTCATGGTCCAAATGGGAGTCAATGACCAATCACGTTTCAATGATTTCTGTTTTGCGACCAATCACAGTCGTGTTTCACCAAATATTTATCAATATTAAATTTACCATATTAAAGAAAGTTCCTCCTTTTTAATATTCTCAACAGGTCTGATCATTATGATGATCATGATGAAGATTTTCGGGCTGTAGGCCGTGAGGCTTGTAGTTCCCCGACATTTCAGAAGAGACTGCGTCTGGCATCCTCAAGGGTTACCTTGAGATGTCAACACATAGCGCTTGCAGGAGTTAATATAAAACCATTTGTAGCAATTGATTATACCACCAAAAAAAGAAACCACTGTTTGCACTTTCTTAAATGTATTTTTTCCCAGGTAATAATCCAGAAAAATAGAATTGTCATAATTACATCATACGACATCAGAAATGAATTAATATACAGTTTGATGTTTCATTTTTTTCTCCACTAGAGAGCATTCTTGCAATATTGCGTTCCTTTGGCAATAAATAGTATGATCTGGTTGCAGTGATAAACAAAAGAAGCAGATGAAGCGTACCAATCGTCTCTCATTTGTTTTCAAACATCGCCGTTTATACTAAATATATAAATATTTTAAAATAACTGTAGTTAAATAATGATTTGTGAGAAAATAGCTTAATTTTATTCGTTAAATAGTCCTATGAAAAGTTACTGGTGATTTACCAGACTCAGCATACGACCATACACATTGGGCCTTTTTTCTGTGGTGACGTTATTGTTGTCTAAATCACAATCTGTAACAAATGCAAACACAAATTTGCGAGATGTAGAACATGTTGCAAAAAAGCTGCAAGCCTCTATCTCAAATAGTTTACGAGCTAAGTTACATTGTTTGGTAGCAGGACTTTGTGGACACCCTGTATTCTCGATCAATCATGAAAAATGGCAACCAAAATAGTTTACATAAGTGCTTAAATAAGCGTATGTTTAATGGGTATAACGCTTTTCGTTTCATATGTTATTGTTGGATTCTCGCTCCTGTCAATTTCTCGACTAAAACTATATTTTTTTAGTACAAGACAACTCTCTGGAAATCTAGGTCACATTTCTCCCCGGCTATAATTCTATCATTATAATCATCTCATTCGATTGAAAGTGGACCAACCCTCAATAGAGCAAATTGCTATCATTAAATAAAACAATAGACGGATCAACTTCACTCATGCTGCTCAGTTACAGGATAGAGTTTTAAAATAATAACCTTCACCTTTCTCCGTCATTCATCTTATTCCTCAGCATCATTAAAAATTACTCAACTTCACAATACACTATCTTGATATTTACTTTCCATTGCGTATCCTTTCTCTTTCACATTCTTCAATATTGTAATTCTGTCCATAAAATTCAATTATCCAAGAGTTATGCATTTTCCAAATAACATGTACTTTTTGTGAAAAAAAAATCAATTCAAAAATATCAGCATGTGGATCATGGAACTTAGGCAGCAATTAGTCTGATTAGAGATACAAAATGGAGTTCCATTCTTGGCAACGGTTTGCTGAAAATTTTTCTTCACTCGTTCGTGTCCTGAGACCTTTTTTTATCCTACAAAATGTGTACCGAAAAAAAATTTTGGGAGTAAAATTCGCCAGATATGAAGTGTGATCACCTTACATCCTTATACCTTAATTTTAAACTCGTGGATCCTTCATGGACTGTTAAACAGATATCTTTACCAATTCCAAGCATTAATAAATGTTTGAATTTAAATATAAATCAAGGTGTACTTTAAGTGATCCATCCATAGTAATTCTGCCCGAAGGCAGGTCTTTCACTGCAATCACAGCATTTTCATGCTATGCTTTGCAGCTTTACTAGGGAATTAGAGATGTGGTAGCTTCCCGTTGCTTTCCACAACCGATGAAGGATGATGATGATAATAAGATGAATATGAATGATGATGATTGCGATGGTCATATGATTTCGGGGACCGCTTGGGCCTTAACGTTTTCCTGACATTGTCTTACAGGTGAGGAAAACCCCCGATAAAAACCTCACCCAGAAAAACTGTCCCGAGCAGGGATCGAACCCGGGCCCGCTGCGTGACAAGGCAGCACGCTACCTCGAGACCACAGCGGTGGACCTTTAAGTCATAAAGATCTATAATTTAAAATATTATTAAATGTTTAACATTTGAAACGTCTATTATTACGTATTACAGGGATTTTTGTCACCCCCAAATTATCGAAAAGATAATATAAAATATATAAAATTATTAATCTTCCAGTTAACATTACAGGTAAAGTGATCTCACTATAGGCCATAGGAGATCCTTAAGATAGTGTGAGGTTACGGCACCCACTTTTTCTAGACAATCTTCACTTGTCAGCCGGGTTGTCAGCCCTACGTGACGGCCGGCTTAACCCCCGAACAAGCGTCTGGAACTCATTTCCGTTAGGGGCTGAGTCTATTCCAGGACCATGATGCTACCAGAAGGTTTGGATCAGTTAAAATATCCTGATCCCACCGGATTCGAACTCTCGATATTTCGGTTTGTAGCACATTGCCTTAATCACTACGCTACGGTGTCCCCTCCAGTTGCATTATATCAGTGCGAAACCTGGACTTTAAGAGAGGACAAATATTATAAGTATATGAGAATAAAGAGCTTAGGAGATATTTTAACCAAGAGAGGGAGAGAGAGAGAGAGAGAGAGAGAGAGAGAGAGAGAGAGAGAGAGAGAGAGACGAACAAACAAGTGAATGGAGAAAATTACATAAGTGCCCTATGTGATCTTAATGGGAAATAGGATATAACGTGGACTCTTATTTTAAGAAAGGACAAAATATTATGTGTATATGAGATAAAGATTTAGGAAATGTTTTAACCAAAGAGAGAGAACGGAACAAACAAGTGAATGGAGCAAACCTCATAACAGTGGCCTATGTGATCTTATGGGAAATAAGATATAACGTTAAGTCTCGTAGATGCAATGGGCAAAACATTTGGCACCAATGCGGAATCAAACTTATTGTAGGAAAACTAGAGGGAAAGCGTTGTACACAGGACAAGAATGAGATGGGAGAATAAGATTAATCATGATTTGTGAGACGTGAATTATTAAGTGAATATCTGTAAAATATGAGCTCAGGATCGATGGAGAGCTTATGCCAGCATCGCAACAAACTATTGGTTAGATAATAGTATTGTAATAGAGTAAATAAGTTACGAATGAAATCAAATTATAAATGCAATTTCTTAACACTACTTGCAGGCGATGAACGTGACACAACAGTTGAGATTTGTAATGTTTATATTCTCTAGGATGTAAGAGGTAATGTTGTTTTCACAGCAAATTCCTCTCTCCACCTTGCTTTCAAACTACTTTTCCTTCATAAACCATATTAACAGCTTCTAAAACATAACCTGGTTAGTGGAGTTTAATCGCCGATTAATAAAGAGCAGAATTAATCCGAGGGAGAACATCAAGTTTTCCCGGGAGAGGGAGGGTGAGATGTGCCCCACAATCCACTCTGCCTCGGTCCAGCTATTCAACATCAATTACAAACCCCAAGCTCTTCAACTACTTTATTACATAAAGTGTGTTCAAAAGTTAGTTTCCAAAATTCTCCCACGTCTATTTGTGCAGGTATAAATAAAAAAAAAAGCCAATTAAGAGATAACTATTACAATAATTGAAAAAAAATTTAAAACATGAGTCTGTTTTTTTTTAAATGAGCAATTCCGTGTGTGTGTGTATGTATATATACATATGAATAAGAAAGTTTTCTTGGGTTTTCCGCGTCTTGGATTCAAATTCGGCCTCTGGCCACTGGAACACACGCACACACCACCACACCACAACACACCATATATATATATATAATATATATATATATATATTCCACAGCTGTGGTCTCGAGGTAGCGTGCTGCCTGTCGCGGGCCCGGGTTCGATCCTCGGTCGGGGCAGTTTTTCGTGTGAGGTTTTTATCGGGTTTTTCCTCACCTGTAAGACAAATACCAGGAAACTTTAAGGCCCAAACGGTCCCCGAAATCATATGGTCATCATCCTTATCATTATCATCATCAGCATCCTTCCCGGTGTGGAAAGTACGGGAATCTACCACACCTACAATTCCCTAGTAAAGCTGCAAGCACAGCATGAAATGCTATGATTGCAGTGAAGGCCTGCCTTCGGGCAGAATTACTATGGATGGATATATATATAATGTTATATTGCAGGTTTTCGCGGATATAAGTATGAATATTAAAATTTTCTTGGGTTTTCCGCGTCTTGGATTCAAGTTCGGCCTCTGGCCACTTATTCCGACGTTTCGGCATGATCCCAAATGCCATTATCAAGGAATGATAAGTTCTAGTCACAGGATTAGGTCTTATATAATAAAATACATAGAGTTTTCGCTGTGGTCCGTCTGTGACTCGAACTTATCATTTCTTAATAATGGCATGTGGGATCATGCCGAAACGTCGGAATTAGTGGCCAGAGGCCGAACTTGAATCCAAGACGCGGAAAACCCAAGAAAACTTTCACACACACACACACACACACATATATATATATATATATATATATATATATATATATATATATATACATACACAACTGTGGTCTCGAGGGTAGCGTGCTGTCTTGTCACGCAGCGGGCCGGGTTTCGATTCCCGGACGGGGACAGGCTCCTGGGTGAGTTTTTTTTCGGGGTTTTTCCTCACCAGTAAGACAACTATCAGGAAGCTTAAGTAGACCCAAGGTCCCAAAATCATCCGGCCATCATTCATCATCCTTTATCATTATCATTCCTTCACAGGTGTGGAAAGCAGCGGGAATCTACCACCACCTATAATTCCCTAGTTAAACTGCAAAAATATAGCATCTAAATGCTATGATTGCAGTGAAAGACCTGCCCTCGGCCAAAATTACTGTGCATATATATATATATATATATATATAATTAATTAATTCGTTATCTCAGTCAAAATATTAAATTTATTCAATAATTTGTCGACTTTTCAATCTATTGAAATGAAATAGGATGGCATAAAAGTTTGCACAAGTAAAATAATTAACCCTAAAAAATTGATAGCAGAAAATTTCTTTTATAAAAGAAGATCAAACTAAAGCATTGAATAAACATAAAAATTAAATGAATGATGTAATACATAATAAAATATTTTTAATCATAAAATTGGAATTTTGATTTTGTTAATTTAAATATGTTAAAAAACACACAAAATTGTCTTGGAAATGGTATCTATGTAGTATAAACAACCATATAATATGGATAACTGGAAATGTTGAATGTCTTGAAAATGATCTCATACGAGGAGATTGAAAAGTCGAAAAATTATTGAATAAATTTAATATCTGACCGAGATAACGAATTAATTATTATTATCATTATTAATATTATTATTAGTATCATCATCATTATCTCCATTGTCATCATTATTATAATTTATCAAACTGCCAGATATAGAAATGCATTACATTTATATATAAAACATGTGAACTTACGGAGAATGACACAAATTTAAAAGTAAATCGTTATACTTACACGGCTGGGTCTAATTCTTGTTTAATTGGTCTATCCAGCAATATGGCCGTTGTCCAGTTTTGTCTACCGCAGTAGTAAATGAAACGTTGAGCAAGCGTCGAGTTTCAACAAAACCCGGACAACGGCCATTTAGCCGGAAGACCAACTAAACAAGAAGCAATTTAAATGGTATCCCTAAAAATAATATTCGTTAAAAATAATCATATATAATCTGAAAATTATAAATAGTATTCGGTCATACATACCTACTACAAAATAACAACGCTTCATCCACGAATATACTTTCTACTTAGGTTCAATCACTAATGCAGAAACGTTGCGAGATTATGAATACACAGTTAATGGGGAATGCCATGATGTGCCACTAATGGGAGTAATAAAATAATAAATATTAATTGCATTTATACCATCTTCTAAAATTGGTATGATATTAGATCCCACAATTCGTTTTGAGACTCATAGTGGCCAATCTGAGGAAGTTGCTCTGAAAATAAAGCCATATATATGAGCCAACAATTGACTATTACAAAAAAGAAATACCAATTAGATAGTATAACTGCTACAGAATTGATGATGGGGCAAGAGGTACTATACCAGGATTCTTAGCTAAATTTTGGAATTACTTAGATTTAGATAGAGTGTTTCTTTCTAAAATTGTCATCTCTGCCATTAGAGAGTCAATTTCAATTTTAGGAAACCATATTTACGAAGTTTCTACTTTATAGAATATACTTCAATTACAATTTAATTTTTTTAATGTGTTTACAAAATGTATTTAATCAATTCGAAAATTGTCTATATCACTTTGTCTTTGTGGGAATCCGCTAATGGATAAAGTTTGATATCATAAAAAAATGTGTATAAAGTAAAGTGGTCCCACAACAGGCCCGAAAGGCCCTTGGGGTAGTAGCAGGTTAAGGCTCCCACTTTTTCTAGACAATCGGCACTTTATGTCAGCCGGGTTGTCAGCCCTGCGTGACGGCCGCCTTTACCCCCAGAACAAGCGTCTGGTACTCATTTCCGTTAGAGGCTGAGTCGACCCCAGGGCCATAGTGCCGCCAGAGGGTTTGAGTCAGTTTAAAAATCCTGACCCCAACGGGACTTGAACCCTCGACCCTCCGGCTTGTAGCTCAGTGCCTTAACCACTACGCTACACAAAACATAATTCATAGACTCATAGGCCTGCAAACAAAAAATTGCATAGGATTTTTATATTGTTTCTTATATATTTTTACTCACTACAGCAAGAAAAATTACTCCAAAAATTCCATCACGTCAGGTTTTCTTCGTGTTTGTAATTTAATTTATAATGAAACTCCCGTTTTACTCGAAATATGGCAACGTATTCTTGATCTAAAAATCCCATGCAAAGGTGATTTTTTTTACTTCATTTAATATGTATTGGAGTGAGACTAGATTTTAAACTCCTATGTGTGCGACACCAGACTATTTTTACGTAACATGAGACGAGGTAAACGGTTAAATGAATGAATGAAGATTAAATTACTTTCACGACAGAGAAGGGAAGAAGTAACATATTAAGAACGCAATGGGCTTCCAGAGTTCGATATTACAGTAGATGCAAGATTAGAGGGAGGAAAATTGAGAGAGTAAAAAAAAAGGAAAATATCTATGGAAGATGTTGAGAATGACATTTAAAGTTTAGGATGTGTAGCGAACTGGCTCAGGTGGAAGCGTTTAAGGCTCGTATTCAGGAGGCTCCGGGATTAAATCCCGGCCTTGACCAATCAGTTTTTTTTTGTCGTTCAGGGGCAATGGCAAATTCTGGGTTCCATTTTAATACGATATGACATCTTATATATGATATAAAATAAACGCCTGGACCGGATTTGAACTCAGGACCTTTGAATTGATACTTCAGTGCACTACCACTTACGCCATCCAGGCATCCAAGCACAAACATTTATTTTTCTTATATATATATATATATATATATCTAATATGAGAGATAGCGAGAACTCGGTCTCACTGCCCTCTAGTGGGTACCATAATAAGTATGAAAATTAAAGAGAAATTTTACTTTATAGCAGTGGTTCATAACCCGGCCCAGACAATTAATGTCATATTGGGCCTGCATTGCTAAATGCCAAAATTTAATTATAACACACACACACACACACACACACACACACATATATATATATATAATATATATATATATATATATATATATATATATATGTCCACCGGTTGTGGTCTCGGGGTAGCGCCATTTTGACTTTTCATCCATTCTATGAAATATTCAATCTTAGACGCTCTTCACAAAGAATTTAAAACACTAATCGGCTATAAAAATATTAATAAAGGAAGAACATTTATTTTTTATTTTCACTATTTTCAATCATTATATTTAATAACTTTCTAGGATTATTCCCATATATATTTTACTAGTACTAGTCATATAACAATAACTTTATCCCTTGTCACGCAGCGGGCCCGGGTTCAATTCCCAGTCGGGAAGGCTCCTTGGTGAGGTTTTTCCGGGATTTTTCCTCATCTGTAAGACAAATGTCAGAAAGTTTAGGGCCCAACGGTCCCCGAAAATCAGCCGGCCATCATCATCATCACCATCCTTATCATCATTCTTCATCGGTGTCGAAAGCAATGAGAAACTACCACCCCTATAATTCCCTAGTAATGCTACAAAGCATAGCATGAAAATGCTATGATTGCTGTGAAAGACCTACCCTCGGGCAGAATTTATATATATATTTATATACAACACACACAACAAAAGATCCCAGACCCGAAACGACCTTAGAAGTTGAATCATCTATAAGTAAGCATGAAGTAAAAAAATCTAAGGATAGAGGACAATGGGAGACGTTTGTTTGGAAATCCAATATTCACTTTGGACTGTCGAGGTAAGGAGGAGGGCAAAATATCGTTGATATTGTTTAATTTTGTATCGTACTGTACAGAAATGCATTATGAATAGGAAGGAATTGCATCAAGTGAGAGCAAAGTTAAAGCGGTCAATAAGAGATCCCGATTAGTTCAAACCATGTCAGTGGATCTAGTGCAGAGCGTATAGAGTCAACCTCAATATCAACCGGCAGTCACATCCGTTAACATTTCCCTCTCCATGTTCTGCACTTACCGTTAGTTTCCGCCGGGCCTTAACCAAATAAAGTAACCCCCCACAAACATTACTTGGCTAAGTGCGTGTAATTCTGAATTTTGCAAATGAACGGAGAGTTTAATTAAACAATTCCCTTATTCGCTGCGAATATACCAGTAGGAGAATTATCCAGTCCTAACGTATCTCCATCATTATTTTATCTTCCTGTTCTAGGTAAAAAAAGAAGGTAAAGCAATCCCACTACCGGTCTCAAGAGGCCCATGGGATAGTAGGAGGTCAAGGCTCCCACTTTTTTTTTTGGACAATCGGCACTTGATATCAGCTGGGTTGTCAGCACTGCGTGACGGCTGCATTTACCCCCATAACAAGCGTCTGTTACTCATATCCGTTAGAGGCTGAGTCGACTCCAGGACCATAGTACCCCCAGAAGGTTTGGATCAGTTTAAAAATCCTGACCCCATCGGGACTTGAACCTTCGATGTAGCTTAGTGCTTTAACCACTATGCTACGGCGCGCCCCTCCTGTTCTAGGAAAAGTCATCATACGTTACTTACTTACTTCACTGGTACTATCGAATCCGTAGGTTCATGGCCGCCCTCCATACATCCCTATCCTGAGCTAATGCTTTCCAATCATTCCCTGTATAATCTACTTCCCTCAAATCATAGTTAATGTTATTCTCCCACCTCATTCTTGGTCTACCAACTGGGCGTTTTCCCTCTGGCTTTCCTACAAGAAGCTTCCATGCAAGTCTTTCATTCCCCATACGTGCAACATGTACTGCCCATCGCAGTCTACGAGACTTAACTGTTCTTATTATATCTGGCTTCCTATAAAGACCATGTAGTTCATTGTTATGTAGTCTTCTCCAATCACCTGTCTCTTCATCTCTCTTTGGTCCACCTTATCATATGTAGCTAGTGTTTTTATTCAACAACTTTTTATACATCTCAAGTCATTAGCGTTGCAATTAGAATCTGGGGATGAAAAGGCTTTCAAATTTTTCACAGAGGCCTCTCGTTTCAGGCTTAAGGTTCTTTTAAAAAAATAATGTCGCGGCAAACCTAGAAGGCCTTTGGCTGACCATCAGGCCGCTGGATTGACATCCGCTTGTCAATTAAAGAGGTGGATGATCATCTAGACAGTATAATAGGTGACACTTGGTCAGGCATGTCGAGGGAGGGGGGGGGGGTGTAGGAAGAGTCATTATAATTTAGGTAGGTAGTGTTTTCAGTACAACAACTTTTTTTATCGCATTATGTAAGTAGCGTCGAACTTCGAATCTGGGGATGAAACGGTTTTCAATTTTTTCACCAGAGGCCTTTCATATCAGATTTCAGGTTTCTTTATTTTCAAAACTCCATGACGCGAACGGGGCCTACCAGCCGGCCGTTGGTCTCACATCCGCTTGTTGTGATACAGAGGTGGAGATCATCTAGCCAGTATTAAGGGTGACATGTGGTCAGCATTTCGAGTTCCCCTGCCGTTGTCGCTGGTTTCCTCAATATGCGAGATTTATTTACATATCATATATTCAAGACATGGGACCACAGCTTTAATCTCTTTCGAAGAAGATCGTGTTAGGAAGCTTTTACGCCCTTAAAATTCCACCGACACCGGCCGATTTTTACTCGGTAAATCTCGTAGCCAGAGCTGGAAATACGAAAACCAATAGCAATTACGGATTTCCTTCTTTAAAACCATGGCGCGTAAAACCTAGAAGATCCTAGGACCACCATCCGCCTCTTGACTCGTATCCACAAGTGTTGCCCGCTCCTGGATTTCCTTCCTCAAGGTATCAGGGATTCCCCGCACTGGTACGTTTAAGTCACGCTTATACAGTTACCTATTGTCAAGTAATTAATTTCTCTCTAGCGTTATATTTATTCTATGTCATTAATAACTTGTTTATCTTTTTTTATCTTCTATATTTTATATTTATTTTGTTAAATCGAGATTAAAATATTTTTTGTAAATAGTAATTATATTGTAGACATAATATGTAATATTTATTTTTATTGTAACTAGAAGTAAAAATCACTTTTGTATTTTTTACCTTGGTTGAGTGGTGGACAAGGACTTAAGGCCTTAACTCTGCCACGTAAAATAAAGATATAATAATAATAATAATAATAATAATAATAATAATATTATTATTATTATTATTGTTATTATAAGTACTACAAGAATAGACTTATAGCTCTAGAAATGGATTATTTACGCAGAAGTGCCAGAAAGTGTAAATTAGAACATGTCACAAATAAGGAAATTAGAAACATAATGGAAGCAGAAGAAAGCATAATTGAAAGAATTGAGGAGAAGGAATTAAAGTGGTTAGGACATGTTTTAAGAATGGAAGATGAGGGATGGCCGAAGCAACTATGTGAATGGCATCCGAATAGAAAAAACAAAAGAGGAGACCAAAGTTAACATGGAAGGAAAACATGAAGACAGTAATGCAAGCTAGAGGGCTTAAGCATCGAAGATGTCCAAGATCGTAGGCTTTGGAGGTTTGGCACGGGAAGACGGCAGCAGCTGTTAATACCTGAAGATAGATGGATAGAGATTATTATTATTAATCTTAGAGGAAGAAAATCACCCAGCCATTATAGGGATGATATGTGGTCACGATTTCGAGTCAACCAACCGTTATAGCAGATTTTCTCAGCCTGACTTTCAGAATATTGTGACTTTATTCTATACAGTGACATGGTTTGACATTTCACAATACATTTAAATAGATTTTTAAAAATTCCAAATTACTGTTTGACTTAATGAATATGAATGACTGACTGAATGAATGGGTGACTGAGATGCACAGTTTGTTTACATTAACGAGTATAATTAAGTGCTGTAATTACCGTTATTCTCGCGTGATAAAGCAGTTACCTTCTGCAGCCGGTAATTACTTCATTAAGCCCATTTGCTCCTGTCCTCTTTCTCAACTCTAATCTAGATATTGTGTCTACATACACTGCATAAATCAGTAGCAACATAATGAAAATTGTAAGGGATTACTTCTTACTGAATTTTACTTGATATAAATGGTCCGGAAAGCATGTAGTAGCGTGGTTGGTTGAGGCAATATGCTAAAAGACGGGAAGTCGTGCGCTCAAAATGTTTTAACTTGCCTAAACTTTCTGGCACCATGCGCCGGAGGTCGATTCAGAGGTTATCATTAAGACATTTCTGGTATTCTCTCCTGGCATAGCGCACTTGTAACTCACTTTTGAGGTTGGGACGCCTGTAAGGCGAGGTTACGTTGCTCCGATTATATGAAAGGTGATGATGATGATAATGATGCGCCAGGAAAGGCCTTAATTCCAAACTTAATCTAATGACGCGAATATGATGATTATAATGGTGGTCAGATGGTGTTCGGGGACCGATTGGGCTTTAAATTGCCTGACATGTGTATTACAGCTGAAGAAAACCCCGAAAAACCTCACCCACCCGACCGAGGCCCGCTGACAGGCAAGGCAGCTACCTCGAGGCCACAGCGGTGAACTTCCTAGCAATAATTACTAGCACATTTCCCTGACGAAGTTAATGACTCCCTATACAATCAACATCTCCTTTACCTCCTATTAGGAGCATAGGGCATCCACAAAGCGTCACCAACGGGTCCTAATCTGAGTCAACTTCTTTATTTCTTTCCAGCTTTCCTCTCCTTTGCAATTCTTTCAAGGATAGTTCTCTTCACATGTCTGTTTCGGTCTGCCGCTTTCTCTGTGTCCTTGGAGGTTCCAATCCAATGCAATTCTCTCAATCGAATCATGGTCTTTTATTGTATGCCCTATTCAAATTCTATTTTCGCTTTTTATTTCCACTTTAATTTCTTTCTGGTCAGTTTTTTTATAATTCTTTATTTTATATAGTTTCTGGCTATTTTATTCTTAACTAGCTAATACCCGCGCGCGCTGCTACTCACAAATAAATGTTAATGTGTTTTTATCACCAGCCGTGCACTGTTCGGGAATCTGCTTATCCCGATATTATTGGCATCAATGAAAGACAAAAATGGTTATTGTGAGTTATCCGTAGAAGATAAACATATGCTGTCGCGGAATTTTTTTGTACAGTTTTTTGAGATGTTCAATTCTGTGTACATTAATTTGGTGCATTTGTTATGGTTTTAGGCAGCGTAAGCCACTTAAGTGTCAAATAGGGAATTTATTTCATGTTTTTCACTACAAAGGGTGATTTCTAGGGCTGAAAGGGTTGAATATCACAACTCTCTTATAGCCTATGTTCAACCGGGAATCTTCTGAACATTTTGCAAAAAAAACCTAACAAAATCGGATCAACGGTATGGCCGAGCATAGAATACGAACAAACAAACAAGCAAACAAACAAACAAACATTGATTTTTATATATAAGATATTTTCTTTAGGCATCTATTTATAAAATACTTGCAATTTATTTCTATGATTTTACTTGTTTTCCAGGTTCCACAAGCATAATAGTACAAATTTACCGTTAATTACTTACTCACTGGCACTATCGAACCAGTAGGTTCATGGCCGCGCGGACATAAGCTCTCCATACATCCCTATCCTGAGGTAATGCTTTCCAATCATTCCCTATATAATCTACTTCCCTCAAATCATAGTTAATGTTATTCTCCCACCTCATTCTTAGTCTAACGTTACTACTAAAGATTTTTAACTGTGTGTGTCTACCTATACAATCGACAACATTAAACAGCAAAATTTCAAAGCAAAGAGATGAACAACTGGCGTCGACCATTCATTCAAAATAGCAATATTTTAAAATCTAGTTACAATTTAAATGGATACTCTTTTTGTAAAGAATGTAAATAGACCTTGACTTACTTGCATAATAAATGTTTACAGTAGTAATAATAACAGGAATGAGAAAAGAAGCATAGCGTTTCGTGATGGGCGGCAGTTTCTTGACATAACGAGTTACATCATCTTGTGAGAACCAGCTGACTCTCTATGAAACAACACTAATATACACAGGAAGAAGCAGGCGGTGCGGTTAATGACCTCACATTTTATGTAATTTTGCAATCATAACCACTTCACGTCATGGCGTGACGCGTCATCTCATTGTGGCAGTTAACAAGAAATTATTACACGCATTTATGGAATATACTTTTAGTCAATTTTAACAACTTACATTATGCAGAATTGAAGTAATACAACTGTTTAAAATTTTTTTATGAGAAGGAATTCAATTTAGGGTAAAGATTGGTAAATTATCAACAGTGGCTACTTCGTGTGTAGGGGCATCGTGCCGCAAGTGATTAGATGATCGCCTCGCCCAATTGGAAGCTCAAATTCGCGTGTCACTCCATGTGGGTTTCATGGCGGACGCAATGGATCCTGGGTATTTTTTTTATTTAAGAGCCCCACCACCATACCCCTTGGTTTCCTCGGGCTTAATGCCCATATCCCCAGGTCTGCTCTTGTCCCTATTTATTATCTAGCGTGATTTCTTTATTTAATTCATTATACTTTTACAGAGTGCGGCTAGTTGAAACTTAATCTAAGGTGTTTACAGTTATATTACGTAATGGTTTCTTAATCTAATTTTGTTTCTTATACAATGTAATAATAATATACATAAAATGGAAGTATTAATCTTATATCTAAACTTAATATTACAATTTATCAGGTATACATATTTATATATTCTAAGTTCAAGTTCTACTTATTCTATCGTTGATTTCTTCGTCTTCTCTTCTTCAGCTCGTGTGCTTAGAGCACTTTGGGTATACTCCGCGATCAACTTGTATTACACATCCAAGTTAGCTGTTCACGGGGGAGGAGGGGAAGAGTTTTAGCGCTAGTGTCGCCGATCTACTGAATCTGTGGAAGGGATGTAGGAGAAAACTGTACATCTGATCACGTATTGAAATTTTTCAACTTCAAATGTGGGAGGAGAATCTCTAAACACGTGTGAAAGATCTTAACATGGTTGTCAAATTAGTCATTTAAGCACGGAACGCTCAAGCGGTCGGATCATTTAAAATCACAGTATTTGTCGTCTCTCTCTTACCAGCCTCACAATAAATCACAAGTGGCAACATGTAATGAGAAGGGCAAGGAAGGGACAGCTCATTCCTAGGCGTAACCCCAAAAGTAACAGGGTTGTCAAGTTAGTCATTCTGCCACTGACCGCGCAGAAAGACAGATCATTAAAATACACAGTATTTGTCAGCTCTCTACCTGTCAATCAACCAACATAATACAGAGGACAGGAAGTGGCAACATAGTAAGAAATAGACAGAGAAAGACAGTTTGTTAGTTAACATATTTTCCGCCTGCACAAAACACTTGGATGGGTAACAGTTATCTTTCTGCATCCAGAACCGCAAAAGAGGAGGCCAGGCCTCGTTGCTGACATGCACGGCTATTTCTAGTTGTCTTCTGATAGCCGCGTGCTTGGCACATCGTCTTCCTCTGAGATCTGACAGTTGCATAGAGGGGAGTCGACAAAAGTCCTCTCTCGTGCAGTTTGCCTCTAAAATGTCCATGTCCTGAGAGCAATTGAGTAATCGTATGTGACGGCCTTATCCATGACATTTTCATGCGAGTTTTCACGTTTGGCAGGAATTTGTATATTGTTCTGCCATGTATTTCGTTGTGCCAGCGCTGTTGCCATTTTTCTTGGAGAAAATCCTGGGCAGGTTTTCCTCGGGATTTCCATCGTATTCCCCTGCGACAAATTTCATTCTATCATTTCATTGAATTCGCTTCATTTAATTTCATCCGCCCCGGTGATGGTGCGTCAGGAGTGATCGACCGGCATCCTTATTATTCACAGACATCCAATGAAAAGGACTTCATCGCATCTCATCCCTCGACAAGGCTCTAAGTCGAATATGAGTTGAGGAGGTTATCAGTGTATGCCTTTTTTTAAAATTTCATGACAATTCTAATGAAATAAACACAGTCATTTATTCGTGTGTTTAGAAATATCGAAAAGTTTGTCTCATGCTGCATATGCATAAAAATAAAGTGCAGAATCATTAGTAATTTAATAGTTACATAATATATTTGAAATATAAAATCACATTATTGATAGTTCTGTACTTTATTTCTTCTTTGTGTATTGTAGCGCGGGTAGAGCTGTTTAGATATAGGTCGATCTTGAAATTATCTTTTCAAATGTTTACACAAAATTTTCTAATTCTATTTATTCATTTCACAATAATTCATCGTGTTCACACAAAGAATTTGCTGTTTTAACAGTCTTATTCACTGTTTATTTTACAACCAGTTCTGCATACTCGCTGACGGCTTTATTTAATACATCTTAACTTTTAATTATTCATTTTTTTATGTTCACACCGTTGAGGTTACAATTATCTTAATTATAAAACTTTTTATACTTTTTGTACACCATTGTCCCCAACTACAATAATTCATGTCACAATCTTTGTTATATCATTAAATTTCTAAGCTTTTCGAAGTCTTGGCTTCATCATCAATATCAAGAAGAGTCCTGGTGATGAAGCCAAGATTTCGAAAAGCTTAGAAATTTTAACGAAGATTGTGACATGAATTATTGCAATTGAGGACGACAGTGTTAAAAAAGGTAGAAAAAGTTGTATAATTAAAATTCATTTAATACGTCTAATTGGTTCCACACTTACGTCACTTTTACTCGTTCATAATCCCGGTCACGATCGGCGAGGGTAGAAAGATTCTGGAATCCGAGTCTAGGCTCTTCTCAATGGAAGGCTCGAGAGGCTGACTCTTTCAGAAAGCAATTCTGATATTTAAGATTAAGCTATGTAAATTTTATCAGAAAGATATATTAGTTTACAGGATTTAAGTAATGTAAATAGTGAGCTTTTAAGTACGAAGTCATTGGGGTAAACGTACAGAACGAACCCCAGATTTACGTTTTTTTTATAAACAATCATTTTGTACAAAAATGTATCCATGCATAACTTTATAATAATGACGACTGATTTGATTTTTAACTCTTTAATTGGCAATGTATCCTATATGATGCATCATTTGGTTTAATTTATTTAATACTTTTTTAATAAAACAGAAGAGAACGAACTATAATAAATCAATTAAATAGGTGTAGAATTACATAACACATATTTATGAATGATTTCGTTTTCACTGCGGTCCGCTACATTTAAATAATTGCCTCCAGAAATGAGTTGTTCGCCAATTTAACGCTTAACAATTTTGGTAACATTCCAGCCGGAAGTTACATATTCATCGGAAAACATAAATGGAAAAAAAAAGGTGTTCCGTTTAACATTCCTTTTAAATAATTAACAAACTAATTCCATGATTTACGAAATTCACAAGTTTAATGCCTTTTCTATTACGCCCTTCACTGGTCCCTATCATCGGTCAATTAAATCCAGTTCATATCCCCAATATCCAGTTTCCTAAGATCCGTTCATGTGTTAACCCCCCCCCCCCCCGACACTTAAGGCTTTTTCTCACGTTCCCTGTATTGTCCGGAACAAGGGTCATAAAAAGTAATGCACAAATCATCTTCTGTGCATATTTTTCGTGTGAAAATCACACATTTGTGATTAAAAGTATCACTAATTTTGATTATATTTACTTCAATATATTCGTACTTACAATCTGCACAGTTATTTTATTCCGCTCTGTATAATGCATTAATACCTAGTTTAACACATGTTCATTGAAATCCAAAGCTCAGAAAACCGCAGGTTTCTGGTTTCCTTCAGAGTCTTTCTTCCCTCTAATCTTAATTTCCTCTAAGGAAGGATTAATTCTAACCTGCTACATCTACTGTTTCAGACTCCTTAGTGGTGTTGGCCTCAGGGGTATTCCAGGAATTCTGTCCACTCCTCACAATAAAGTTCGAACTATTCTGAGTACACGTCCAGTGACGGATTTAGAATTAAAATAAACGCCTACTACGGAAAATAAAACAAATTAGCGTCAGTCACGTTAATAATAATAATAATAATAATAATAATAATAATAATAATAATAATAATAATAGATTTATTTTACATGGCCTTGAGGAATGTTAATGATGTCATTGCTGGGTCTGAATTCATACTACTTACGTAACTGAGTAACTACATTATAGATTTCTAAATTTTTAGTGCAAGTAAATTTGGGAATGCAGTACATAAATTACTTTTACAAACGCTAATTGCAAAATAAATGACGATCTGAAACAAAAATAAAGTATATAATTTTAATGTCTCTAATTTTGTTAGTAAAATGTGCAACCTTTCATATTAATAAGAACGATAAAATTGTTTGAACGTCAGAATTGAAATATATTAATCGTATGAATATGAGGTAATTAAACTGTATTAAGCAAATTTCCAAATTTTAATTGTGGCATTTTAATCAGCGTCTGTCACGTCAATAATAATAATAATTAATAATAATAATAATAATAATAATAATAATAATAATAATAATAATAATAATAATAATAATCCATAGTAATTCTGCCCGAGGGCAGGTCTTTCACTGCAATTATAGCATTTTCATGCTATGCTTTGCAGCTTTACTAGGGAATTGTAGGTGTGGTAGCTTCCCGTTACTTTCCACACCGATGAAGGATGATAGTGATAAGGATGATGATGATGGCGATATGATTTCGGGACCGTTTGGCCTTAAAGTTTTCCTGACATTTGTCTTACAGGTGAGGAAAAACCCCGATAAAAACCTCACCAAGAAAAACTGCCCCGATCGAGGATCGAACCCGGGCCCGTTGCGTGACAAGGCAGCACGCTACCTCGAGACCACAGCGGTGGTCATAATAATAATAATAATAATAATAATAATAATAATAATAATAGCTTTATTTTACATGGCCTTGAGATATCGCCTATCAGTTTAACCATGTTAGTTAAAACATATATATATTATTCTTATATCTAAATTACAATTTTGATATATACCTATAATTAAATTATTATCTAAAATATATGTTTATTTACTCTATATTTAAGGAATGAAATATCTATATTGTACATTGTGCGTCCACCGCTGTGGTCTCGAGGTAGCGTGCTGCCTTGTCACGCAGCGGGCCCGGGTTCGATCCCCGGTAGGGACAGTTTTTTTGGATGAGGTTTTTATCGGGATTCTTCCTCACCTGTAAGGCAAATGTCAGGAAAACTTTAAGGCCCAAACGGTCCCCGAAATCATATGGCCATCATCATCATCCTTATCATTATCATTATCATCATCATCATCATCCTTCACCGGTGTGGAAAGCAACGGGAAGCTACCACACCTACAATTCCCTAGTAAAGCTGCAAAACATAGCATGGAAATGCTATGATTGCAGTGAAAGACCTGCCCTCGGGCAGAATTACTATGGATGGATGGTACATTGTGCAAGATATAAAAATAAAACTACTAATGGCATAGAATAAATTCAAAGTTTCCTACTACTTGTTTCGGTAAAACTGTTTAAAAATAGGAATTTCAGTTTTCTTTAAGACAGCAATTGAGGCAGTAGCTTGAAAAATGGAACTTAAGCAGAAACCGCATTTTGATACATATGACTAAGAAAGTTTTCTTGGGTTTTCCTCGTCATGGAATCAAAGTATCATAACGAAACGTCGGAATCAGTGGACAGAGGCCAGCCTTGAATCCAAGACGGGGAAAACCCAAATAACTTTGTTAATCATACTTATATCCGCGAAAATCTATAAATATCATATATATATATATATATATATATATATATATATATATAATCGCTTAAATGTCATATTTTTTCTGGAATTCATGGAAAATTGTTCCGGCTAGAGTGATTTTCAAGTTTTCTCTTCAGGTTAACCCCCCACTCCTATTGGTCAGATTTTGCTGGTTAACGAGCTCGATCTTACTTCAAAATTGCTTGCTACATGCCGAGTTTGGTTCAGAAATAAAATTAAAAATTCGGACGCTAGAACGTTTATTTATTTAGGGCCTATTTTTTTTTTGTTTTAAGAGTCTTCATATGACAGCATGCTCCACTACAGTTTTCTGCAGTACTAGATGCTTTGGTTTAGCAATATTAAAATATCTCTATCATTTTATGTGTGTTGATGTTCCTGACTATGCATTTATAGTGTTCTTTACTAGTTCTAAAGTGTGATTTTTTTTTTCTATTTTCGATTCCTTAAAATATAATTTTGAGTTATTGTGACGCTAAATTGTTCTATTTCGTTGTGGTTGTTATTTGCATTTGAAACAATGCTCTCTATTGATTATACTTAAGCAAGTTATGGTTCCTCTTATCACTAACAAGTTATGATTAATATTTACAGTTGCTTGATATTGTTCCTATTAGCACTTACTTAACCCTTAAATTGGCGAAACAATACTTTCTAGTGCCCGTAATTCAAGTGTTTCGGACCGCAAAGAAAAATAAAATCATGTAAAAGTAAGTTATTACTGTATTTTTAACGTAATTTGACACAATCTTAGGTAATTTATGATATTTTGTTTTATATCTACTGTTTAATAAACTATAACAAATAAATTAAATCAATGTTTCTTATAAGATACATTGTAAGTTAAGGGTTAAATTAGTGCATTCTTCATTACTATTCCAAACAAAATATGGTTCCTATTTACATTTAACCCTTAAATTGACAAAACACGAATTTCTTTTGTTAGTTATTTGAATGTAGCGGACCGTAGTGAAAACGGAATCTTGTACAACTGTTATTATTAGGTATATTGTAAAATTAGACACATATTTAAGTGGTTTCGTTTTGTTTCGTTTTCTTCTGATTTATTAAAAATATTAAATTAATAGAACCAACTGGTGTATCCAAAAGGATACATTACGAATTTAAGGGTTAAATTGACTAATCCTATCAAGTTATGATCTATATTTACACGCTAAGTTAATATACTATCCATTACTAATCTAAGAAGATATAGCTCCTATTTACACTTAAGTTACGGACTAATTCTAACATTTTATGAGTAATTTGCTATTGAAAAATATTTTACTGTCCTTACAAGTTCTAAAAAAATTAGGCTATTAGGTTCCTATTTACACTTATAGCACTGACTAATCCTAACAAGTCATGATCAATATTTACACTTCCTTAAAATAATGTTCTTATCCTAACACTTGTTAACTAGTTATATCACTTTATGATTTACAGTTCCTTAAAGTATACTGTCCAAGTAATGTTCTATTGTAATTTTTTAAGTCTATGCTATTTGCAAATTTGATGAATTGTTTAGTAGGGCCTATTTTATAATTATTTTCGGCGCCTAGTAAGTAGGATTGATGAAGATTTCTAAATCCTTTTTTTTTTTTTAATATGTTCATGGGGAGGCCCACGGCCTTAAAAAGCTACATTCATTGAAAAGAAGAACCATCAAATTAACAAATCGTGATAATGAAATTCGAAGCCATTACTTTCCTTGAACATTGAAGCAAACAACCAAAATGTAAATTTGTCTGGTCCCTAAATTAGGGCACAGCACGAGACATCTCAATGAGATATCTTATCTCAATTTAATGTTGATTTGTTCTCGAACATGTTTCGATATATTCTTCCATATCATCGAAACATGTTGTCTAGCCAAGCTGACGATGATATAGAAGAATATATCGAAACGATTATAAGAACCTCAAAATATTACTCGTACTTCCTAAAATAAATCAATCTGAATGAGAATCTGAGACAACTCGTTCCGTCAATATTTAATTAAACACTAAAATATATTTTAGTAGAAGTTCCCACAATTACTCTGAAATGTGTTTTCTTATATTTATATGAGAAAAACAAAACAAAAACAAGGGAAATAAAAGAATACCGAGATTTCATATAAAGGTATGACTCGCAGGAATAATTTACATACCTACACATGAGATTGCAGGTGCATTCTAATGGCACAATCGGGAACTATAACTACACGACGCGAGATTAAGACCATTAGGAGAATTGTGCTAGGATTTTCCTACGGAGAATAAAGAAGAATAAAGTTTTTGTGAGTAAAACTTCATTACAGTAGGAAGCATTAAACTGTGCGGTAAACGATTGCCAAACCAAGCGGAACTCCTTATGTTTTGAAGAAAGCATTAGAGAAGCGTTCTTTGAAGGTTATTGTTATAGTGTTTAAGAGTTGATCATTTTCAAAAACAGATAGTAATCAGCACCTCAGATCCTTGTTAACAATGAGGCAATAGTTAACATTTCAACACGCAGAGAGAGATTTCGCTAATTTCCTTTACGGTGGAATTTAATTTACCTCAAAAAACTACTTAACCGAGCGTGTTGCATTCAGTTCAGGGGCTTTCACATAATTAAAAGTTTGAAATCTTCACAAGCATAAAGACCATTAAATGAACAGTCAAATGAATAAATATCTTTAAGTGCTTATATATCACTGCCATTTCTGATTCTGCTTTCTTTCACTTGAAAATACATTACAGCATTTTATAGAGGTTACGACTGGGGGAGGAGACAGGGAGAGTCGTAATTAAAAGTGGTAAAACATAAAAAATGAGGGGAATTGTAGGGGTATAACTATGTAACTCATTAAAATTCCACAATGTAAAAATATATTTGTAAGTTTAATTACAATAAAGCACATATATGCGCCAAAGCGGAGCGGTTTAAGACATCCTGCTTTGGTCCAGAGCTACAGGGTTTGCGCTGGTTCGAGTCCCCGTTGGGGAAGAAATTTTCTCATGGAATTTCTGTCGGTATGGAACTGATGCCCAATCAACATTGTCATTAATTTGGCTATCATAATTCCTTACTATATTGTATTTTGAAATAAATACATGTTATCAAAATGCAATACCATTAATTCTTAATAATTATACATAACTTAATTAATGTATAATGTTACTGTATTATTATGTAATTGTAATATTAATGTGTTTTCTTTATGTAATTGTATTTTTTTTTCAAATGCCCCAGGTTGTCTTTCGACATTCCTGGTGTCTCTCCTGGCATGGCGTACTTGTAACCCACTTCTGAAGTTGGGGCGCCTGGAAGGCGGGGTTACGTGGCCCCGATGATATGATGGATGATGATGATGATAGTGGTGCACCAGGAGAGTCCCTAATCCTAAGCTTAATCTAAGATGAATATGAATGATGATGATTGCGATGGCCATATGATTTCGGGGACCGTTTGGGCCTTAAAAGTTTTCCTGACATTTGTCTTACAGGTGAGGAAAACCCCCGATAAAAACCTCACCCAGAAAAACTGTCCCGACCGGGGATCGAACCCGGGCCCGCTGCGTGACAAGGCAGCACGCTACCTCGAGACCACAGCGGTGGACAGTAATTGTAATATTATTGTTTTCTTTTTGCCTTTCTTTATACTATTACCAATTATTACTTTATTGTAACGGACTGCCAACAGCACGTACGATCCATATTTGTAAATAATATTGTAAATATCTTACTTTTAGTCTAATAAAGTCCTACTACTACTACTACTACTACTAATTTGGCTAGCTACAATTAGTAGCAGCTGCAGGAGGAAAAAAACTGGCTATAAAGATTAGGAGACGCATTAGTTGACTACAGCAAAGAGCTGACAAGAAGAAGAGCGTAAGGAATGCGTGACGTAACGTATAAAATTTTCTTAAAGTAAATAATTCAAGCAAAATAAAACTTTACCAACACAATGAAAGTCTACGGATCCATAACTGTCCGCGGCGTGGCGTAGTCGGTGGAGTCCCTACCTTCCACTCCGGCGACCTGGGTTCGATTCCCGGCGGGGTAGGGGATTTTAAATCTCCACCTTGGGTCTGGGTGTGTGTCCTGTCTTGTGTTTGTATGTGTGAATAAGATGAAAAGGTTAACAAAGGTAATACAAAAAGGAAGAACGGTGTAAACGAAAGAAAACGAGAAAGAAAGAAATAAAAAAGTATTGAAAAAAGTCCGTTGCCGTGGCGTAGGCGGTTGAGTCCCTACCTTCCACTCCGACGACCCGGGTTTGATTCCCGGGGATTTTAAATATCCACCTTGGGTCTGGTTGTGTGTCTGTCCTTATGTTTATATGTGAGAATAAAGAAAAGTAAACAGAAATGTAAAACAAAAGAGAAAAAGGTAAAAACAAAAGAGAAAAAGGTAAAAAAAAATAATAAAATGTATAAACTTACTAACTATATCAAAGGAATATGTATAGAGTCATAACCAGGGAGCGGGGTTTTGAGTAAGTAAACCGACGCTTCATATTACCTGCCACACGGAGTATGTACTGCGCATGACTCGTTCTTCTACAACACAGTGTTTCTTAGCGACTGCTTCATTTATTCGCCCTGGTGAAGTGAAAGAGAAGACCTTACGGTCTTAACTCCATCAGGTAAAATAAATAAATAAATAAATAAATAAAATACAGAGTAGTAAAGAACTGTACATTTCGGAAGTACATTATTGTACATTGCAATAATTATAATTTTTTATTGTATTGTAATCCTATGTTTTCCCTTTACAGAGATTTAGGCGCTCTCCCCTATAGGGAAGAATTTGAACCATACTAATTTAGTTACACTTGTTTTCGTATAGATGTAATTTTGAGTGGTCCATGGTCAGCGTTCCGCCTCATACTGACATCTAGGAAACCAAAGTAGTACTAGGACGGGAAAATTCGGTAAATTTTGCTTAGAGGCCTTTTCATTCAGGCTTAAGGATTTTTTACGAGCCTGAAAATCTTCAGACTCGGGACCCACGGCTTAAAGTCCCTCCCGGAGGACTTGCTCCTTGGATTTTTCCGTCCTAAAAAATCCACCGACCACGGCCGGGTTTGAACCCGCGACCCTCGGGACCAGAGGCAAGGAGCATAACCACTAGTCCACCGCGGCCGATCAATAATTATAATCGTGATGTATGAAAATATATTTCTGTACATTAAATCCTTATTCAAAATGAAGTAGTTTTATTGCACACTACAAATAACTAAACATACGTACAATTGTTTGCTTCCTTCTATAATTCATTATCCTGGTGTAATTGTTTTTGAAGCAGGGTATAATGCCTTCCACCGAACATCATTTGTTTATACTGAACACTGCACAGTCACAGGTGTGTCCTCCCTCCTTATAGTCCGTAGATTCTTAACTTCACTGTATACTTACTAGAACCCCGCTCCCTGGTCATAACATTTCTATTGCATGCATCTTAGTACTACGTGTCCTGAAAATACTAGTCGCGTTTCTGGACAAATAAAAACACCAATCTTCATAAACACTGTAATGAAAATGAAAACAATTTTAGTAACCGCGACACATGGACGAAACACAATCTTTATAATAAAAATGAAACAATATTAGTAACCGCAAGACAACTGGACGATCGTCCACCTCTGTGATTGACACATGTGCATGTGAGCTTTTGCAGCCGGCTTGTAGACCAGGGGCCTTCTAGGTGCGTCGTGCCGTACAATAAAATATTTTAACATCTCAAGTCATTAGTGTACAAATCAAACCCGGGCGTGAAACGGCCTCTGATTTCTTGCTTGAGGTCCTTTGATATGCCATAAATCTACGTTACGGACCCATGGCTTTAATTCCCTTCTGCAGGAATCCATATTCAGGATTTTCACAGCTTTAAATGTCCAATAACATTCGCCGGATTTCACTTGTGAACCCCGAAAACAGAGAGGAAATTTTAAATTTTAATTTAATTTAAAAATTTAAATTAATAAACTATTATAAATTTAACAACTAACTACTATATGCTACTATATGAACCCCGGAAACAGAGGGGAAAATTAAAATTAAAATTTCACTTTAAAATTTACATTAATAAACTATTATATATTTAACAAGTCCACCACTGTGGTCTCGAGGTAGCGTGCTGCCTGTCACGCAGCGGGCCCGGGTTCGATTCCCGGTCGGGACAGGCTCCTGAGTGAGGTTTTTTTTGGGGGGGGGTTCCCTCACCTATAAGACAAATGTCAGGAAGCTTAGGGCCCAACGGTCCCCGAAAATCACCCGGCCATCATCATCCTCATCATTATCATCAACATCCTTCACCGGTGTGGAAAGCAACGGGAAGCTACCACAGCTATAATTCCCTAGAAAATCTGCAAAGCATAGCATGAAAATGCTATGATTACAGTGAAAGACTTGTCCTCGGGCAGAATTGCTATGGATGGATGGATATTTAACAATAACTAACTATTTATGCTATTACTCTACACGGAACAGAGTAAAATCATGCTGATTAGGGGTCAGTTTCACCAAAAGAGGTAATTGTACTACGCCAGTTTTCCCCATATATAATACATAGCTTTAACTGGCGTAATACAGTTACCTCTATTGGAGAAACCGGCCGTAAAGCTATATATTAACTTCGGAATATTATGACGTAATGGAATGTTATGACGTAATAAATGTAGAAAGGCACAGTGCTGAACACACTACTGGAGAAACATATTAAGTTGTAAAATATTTGTGACAACGCAGAAAGTGGAAAAATAGAGGAATTATTGATTGCAGAACGTGATAAATTGGTATGTTTAAAGTGGAGCATGACCTCTATAAATAATACATGATGCCAAGTTATGTGCATTCATTTGAATTCTATCCAATAAACACTTTCCAAAAAATCTATTATCGCTTCGCATAGTATTGACTGGAATCAGTATGAAAAGAGGATGGACAGTTGTCTTATTATTTTACAACAATGAATTCGTCAGGCAGAGTAGAAGTTTCAATCTATACAAGAAAAACGAAAAACCATTTCCTCTTTTTTTCCTTACTTAGCAGGAGTCAGGTTTTGTAGAAAATCTTCCATTCCTTTGTATTTTAAAAACATCTTGTAGGCCTTTTCCCATGAAAATTTCAGCTTCTTTAAAAGTTCCAGTAGTCCACCACTGTAGTATCGAGGTAGCGTGCTGCCTTGTCACGCAGCGGGCGCGGGTTCGATCCCCGTCGGGACAGTTTCCTGGGTGAGATTTTTTTCAGGGTATCACCTGTAATACAAATGTCAGGAAACTTTAAAGGCCCAAACGGTCCCCGAACACCATATGGCCATCGCAACCAACATCATTCATATTCATCTTAGATTAAGCTTAGGATTAAGGACTCTCCGTGGCTAACCATCATCATCATCGCCATCATATCATCGGGGAAACGTAATCCCACCCCAACCTCAGAAGTGGGTTAAAATTATGCCAATGCCAGGAGAGAACACAAGAAATGTCCAAAAAAGGACAACCTGGGGCATTAAAAAATTCCCAGTATAGGGCTTATTATCAGCACATAGTTTTCGTAATCTTCCTCTGGGTCTATTTTTACCTTGTCCAGTTATTTAGGTTTCCCAGACTTTTTATTCCTCTGAATAATTAGAATACGTTACTCCTGTACATAAACACGTCGATCGTTTCGCTAACGAATTTAAAGAAATATGTCTGTACCAAACTAAAAGCAGAAGATGAAACTTAAGTTTTCGAAAGGCCTCCTACAAAACTACACTGCAGATTATTGAGAACGACTGAGATCTTAGGTACTGTTTTATATTTCTTTAAATTTTAACATAGTGACCTCAACGGAGATTTTAAAAATCTCGCTAACGAATGTCTAGATCTGAAAGCATCTTTCTTATTCCATATCGCAGTATCAAGGCCTAACAATAAAATATTAAGTCGCGTCGATTCAGGCAGATATTTGGCCATGCTAGCATCTGCTTCAGAGGTTCGCGGGTTCGAACTATCCCAGGGACGATGGATTTTTGGGAGCGTATAAATCCTAAGTATAGCTTCCTTCGGACGAGTCCGTGTTCTTGATATAGGACAAGTAAAATATGTCTCTGAACAAACATTATTGGGTGTTTCGCGCTTAGATTTGAATTCCGACGCAAATGACCTAAGCTATTAAAGAGCGTTGATAAATCACCATGCAAGAATTAGGTAATTTGGCCTGTTACGGTCTCAAAGAGGAATTCTCAATCCAGAGGTTTTTGGAAATAAAACCAATTCTTAAAAATGGCTAAAATGCAAGTTGTAGCCGTGGAGAAAGCTGTATTTTAAAACTTACAAAATGGACTTTCCAATTTATAACTCTCAAATACAATTTAGCCCATGTTTTTCATTACTTTCTTTTAATTGATCAATTATAATATAGCGACTGAATTATGAATATAAAATATATTTTCAGAAATAAATATATTTTTACCACGAAACATCTGTAATTCTGAATTTTTTTAAACTCTATTTAATTTCTTTTCCCTTCTAAGTTTATCCAAGTTATATTTTGTCTTCTCAGTAGAAATTCTATTCCTAAGAAATATTCTTTATTTATATCTTACAACAAATGTCAGGAAAACTTTAAGGCTCGAACGGTCCCCGAAATCATATGGCCATCATCATCATCCTTATTATTATCATCATCCTTCACCGGTGTGGAAAGCAACGGGAAGCTACCACACCTACATACAATTCCCTAGAAAAGCTGCAAGCATAGCATGAAAATGCTATGACTGCAGTGAAGGACCTGCCTTCGGGCAGAATTACTATTTATGGATATCTTACTCTCACGAGTGGTGGTCCGAATCACTACCTACTCCCCTCGTTGGCATATTTAAAATTATTGTACACTTTAGCCAAAATTAAAGCAACAAACTAAATTACCATCAGAGGATGTTTATGTTTCTTTGTATATATTCTTCTTTGGTAAGAAGGTATTCATTTTTCTTACTTTATATTTGTAATGGCAAAATCTATCAATCTCCATCCGTTATTATTACATCCATCCATAGTAATTCTGCCCAAGGGCAGGTCTTTCACTGCAACCATATCATTTTTCATGCTATGCTTTGCAGCTTTACTAGGTAATTATAGGTGTGGTAGCTTCCCGTTGCTTTCCACACCGGTGAAGGATGGTGATAATGGTAAGGATGATGATGATGGCCGGATGATTTTCGGGGACTGTTGGGCCCTATGCTTCCTGACATGTCTTACATGTGAGGAAAACCCCCGAAAAAAAACCTCACCCAGGAGCCTGTCCCGCCCGGGAATCGAACCCCAGGCCCGCTGCGGGACAAGGCAGCACGTTAGCTCGAGATCACAGCGGTAGACAATTATAATATCCATCCATAGTAATTCTGCCCGAAGGCAGGTCCTTCACAGCAATCATAGCATTTTCATGCTAAGCTTGCAGCTTTACTAGGAATTGTAGGTGTGGTAGTTTCCCGTTGCTTTCCACACCGGTGAAGGATGATGATAATGATAAGGGTGATGATGATGATGGCCATATGATTTCGGGGACCGTTTGGGCCTTAAAGTTATCCTGACATTTGTCTTACAGGTGAGGAAAACCTCCGATAAAAAACTCACTCAGAAAAACTGCCCCGACCGGGGATCGAACCCGGGCCCGCTGCGTGACAAGGCAGCACGCTAGCTCGAGATCACAGCGGTGGACAATTATAATATTATAAAATTCATAATTCATATAAAATAATTAAACTGTAATAAGAATGGCTAGAAGTAGCTAAAGAAAAGGCGACAATTGACCAGAAAAGCTGTTAGTGGGTTTTTCGCTAATTTGTAGCTACTTATGTTTCAAAATGGCCCTGTCTAGCTATAAAAGTGGCTTATTGGCAGCCCTAGTTAAAGGTAATACTAGACGTGACTACAAATTTCATTAAATAATTTAATGTAAGCAAGAGAGGTGTTCGTTATATAAACAAATGACGTCAAAACCATCACGGAGATGTGATTCTACGTGTCGATAATTAAATTCTTCAGTAGCGAGTATTTTGTAATAATATTACGGAGAGCTCGTGAAAAATTGGTAATTATAGAAATTAGATTTTTCTGATATTTTCATTCCTTATAATCAAGTTTCGACATCAAAATCAGGTGTGATACGGAGCTGTAAACTATAGAACGAACTAAATATAAAAAAAAAATACAATTTCCAGATTACATAACATTTCTCTAGCAACTATATGCATTTTTTTACAATCCTACATAAAGCCTATCAGTGTATCAACAGCGGTTTCAATATTAAACATTGTTTGAAGAATATAAAAACGCTGAAAGTTTATGAGGAAAAACTTTTAACTTGATTAATAACTACCCTTTACTAATTATTATCGTTCTTTCACCCCGCAGAAGCGGGAGTTCTACATACATGACATATATTTTTATCAGCAACACAGAAACTGAACGTTCCGGACATGTGTTCTTATTTAGAATTAGAGTACAAATCGTATAATTTGTCTGCTGTTTAGTAAAGTATATTTTTGTCGAGATACTCTACCTCGGTTCATGAGCTTCCTCTGAGCCTTTCACTCTACCTCGGTTCATGAGCTTCCTCTGAGCCTTTCTTTTTCTTCCTCTCATCTCCCAACGCTCATCCTAATTTACACCTGAGCCAATGTTGCTTGTAAAATCTACAAATTCCCTATGGATTTGTAAAGAAAATTATCAAATATTCACATACAGTAATTTAAAAACCCAGTGGCGAGATAGGCCTGAACCACCCTTGACTTATCAGCATACCGCTAGCTTCACAACCACATGTGATATTCACAAATAAGGACGGACATTTTGCAAGTTTAGGGATGACTTTGTCATAATTCCCTGCCCCCAGCCGTTATAGCTGTATTCTTCAACCTGGAATCACTGCTTACCGGAACTACCCAAAGTCTTCTCGCTGATTGATATATACCGATTCCATGCTAATTCACTAGCACTATCTAAACCATTAGTTCCTGGCCGCACGGATATAAGCTCTCCATATCTCCCAATCATCCCCTGTATAATTTACTTCCCTCAAATCATGGTTAATGTTTTCGTCCCACCTCATTCTTGACTTGCCTACTGGGTGTTTACCCTCTCGTTTTCCCACAGAAAATGTTCATGTCCCTCTTCCATTCTCTATCCGTGCCACGTCTAGCCCATCGCACTCTACGAGACTTCTCTGTTCTAATTACGTGGTTTCCCAAAAAAGATCATGTAGTATTATGTAACATTCTCCATTGCCTGTCTATTTGTCTCTCTTTGGTCCAAAAACTTTTCTAAGAATTGTATACTCCCATGCAGGGAAACTGGTGCTCCCTTGCGAGAGTTTCTTAACCAAGCTAATTTAGTTAAGCTTATATTTGAAGAGAAAAATTTTCGCCTAGACCGGGACTCGAACCGGGACCCTTGGCTTTCCGGGCCAAGTGCTCTACCAACTGAGCTACCGAGGCGAGTTACGATCTAGACGCAAATTTTCTCTCATGTATGTTGTAATTCCCTCTATGAGAAGTGTTAAATTAGTAAATTAATAATAAAAATCGTCATTAGTTAAGCTTATTTGCTTAAATATGTCAATGAGTGATATGTGGTTAGCACATCGTCTCAATGGGACATCTAGAAGCAACTAGAGTATTACTTGGATGAATGAAAGTCGATTAAATTTTGCACAATAGTTTTTTTTTAATTAGACTTACAATTATTTTAAGAACCTCAAAATCTTCACACTCGGGATAGTAAATGCTGACAAATTGGTCTATAGTATTCTATTAAAAGTGAATATTATCAGGCGCTTCTTATCTAATAGTCTACATATTAAAAATTCTAACAAATTACAAAAAATATATATTGAAACCCAAACGAAAGCAATGTTAGCACAAAAATAAATGAAAATGAAAGGTATGCTGTGTGAAAAGAGTGATAGAAATTTGTTCAGTTATTATATATATAAAGTTAAGCTTAGTGAAAAACAATTACTATTGTGAAATATTTAAAGGACCAAATAATATTGCTCGTTCAATTCTTTATGTAACATCCCGTTCAATCAGGATTATATTTGACTTTAGTAATAAAATACATTCCTTACTGTGTGGTATTTTAATAATGAATGAATTAATCAATTCTCAATGCCGTCTGTCATATTCCTACTTTTTGTAGCTGAGCACATATTACGGTGAATAAAGGAACAGAATTGCTATTTCTCTTGAAATAAACGAATGCAGCGAACTGTCATTTCTTAGGTCGGTTTCACCAACAGAGGTAACTGTATTAGCCAGTTTAAGCTATGCATTATACACGAGGAAAACTGGCGTAATGCAGTTACCTCTGTTGGTGAAACCGACCCTTAGTATAAAAGGGTCTCGTTGCATGACAAGGCAGCACGCTACATCGAGACCACAGCGGTGGACAACTATAATATAAAAGTAAAGTGATCCCACAACAGACCCGGAGGCCCTTGGGGTAGTAGGAGGTTAAGGCTCCCACTTTTTCTAGACAATCGGCACTCTATGTCAGCCGGGTTGTAAGCCCTGCGTGACGGCCGCCTTTACCCCCAGAACAAGCGTCTGGAACTAATTTCCGTAAGAGGCTGAGTCGTCCCCAGGGCCATAGTGCCGCCAGAGGGTTTGGGTCAGTTTAAAAATCCTGACCCCAACGGGACTTGAACCCTCCATGGTATCTTTACCTTGTCGTGGTGGAGTGGCTTGCGTGCTTAAATGATCCTGAGAGCTATGCCGGCGGTAGCATTGCTGCCGATAGGGTTACCCATGCCGGACTGGTCGAAGGTGATAAGCCAGACGAAAAAAGTACCTTGGGCGAAAGAGTGACGATCTTTCACCGTAAAAATACAACCGTCAAGAAATGCGGACATGGGTTCATCTGGGGTAAAATTTTCCGGAGGTCAAATAGTCCCCCATTCGGTTCTCCGGGCGGGGACTACTTCAGGGAACCCATGCCAAAGCTTTATAGGAAGCCAGATATAATAAGAACAGTTAAGTCTCGTAGACTGCGATGGGCAGGACATGTTGCACGTATGGGAAATGAAAGATGTGCATGGAAGCTTCTTGTAGGAAAGCCAGAGGGAAACGCCCAGTTGGTAGACCAAGAATGAGGTGGGAGAACAACATTAACTATGATTTGAGGGAAGTAGATTATACAGGGAATGATTGGAAAGCATTAGCTCAGGATAGGGATGTATGGAGAGCTTATGTCCGCGCGGCCATGAACCTACGGGTTCGATAGTGCCAGTGAGTAAGTAAGTAAGTAAGTAACGGGACTTGAACCCTCGACCCTCCGGCTTGTAGCTCAGTGCCTTAACCACTACGCTACGGCGTGCCCCCACAACTATAATATAAGATTATAAAATTTTACCTCATAGGTCCGTCTCCTCAACTTGTAAAATATGTATTTACTGCTCACCTTTCGGGACTAGTCCCATCATCAGCACACGGAGCAGGATATAGGTCTGCATCTGCAGACCCTGAATGCAATACTTGTACACTGGTACCCTCAACGAAGTTTCACCATGAATTTTAATAATGTTGACTATGCAGCCAGTCAGGCTAAAATTAAATACAAATAGTTTAACCTTAAAATGACCTTACATAGAACAATTGTTACCAATCCTCTAAACAAAAGTATCACAAGTGTATTAGTATTGAGTTCAGAGTCAGTAAATACAGACCTATCTCTTGCTCCTTTGCTGATGATGGAACTTGTCTCAAAATATCTACAGTAAGTAAATATTTTACAAAGTTGAGGATATAGACCTACGCGGTAATAATTTTGTATTATAATTGTAATTGTATAAATACACCGATTTTTTTTTCTTCGCATAATTATGCTCGAAATATGATATTTGATTTCGTGACACTTGCTATAGATATCTCACAATTCTAACTAATCAACGTAATTATACGAATTTAAAAATATCTCTAGTAGGCCATACTACACTATTGGGATAAAAAACAAATCGAACTGATACGATGAGATATAAAGAACTCAAATGAGCCCGGGTAAAATCTTTCACGCCTTTGCATATTTCACAATTTATTGTATTTTATAGTGAAATGATAAAATTATTTTCAATTCATGTATTAGATCTTGAGACCTGTTTCATCTTTACATTGAACCCGATTTCGCCTCTTCCTTGAAATCCCTATACATCTTATCTCTTCTGCCCTTACTTTGATGTTTGTATCAATGCTGAAATTCGTTCATTATACATTCCAGACTGGAATTATTTTCATTTTTGTTTACATTCTTCTATTTCCTAAATTAAATTGTAAATATTTATATGTTGATGAATATCATCATTAAGTATCAGATCTTTTCTTAAGAATCATTTCTATCTACGAAGAAATCTGATCTCTGCAGCTTATAATATTTACTTGTCTCGTTCTTTAAATTTCATACATCAGTAAGGGTATTGCCATTCTTGGGGAATTTTTTTATTTTTTTACTCTTGTTTTATTTTGTAATACTATGTTTATTGGAGGGAAAACGCCCAGATGGTAGGCCAAGAATAAGGTGGGAGAATAACATTAACTATGATTTGAGGGAAGTGGATTGTACAGGGAATGATTGGAAAACATTAGCTCAGGATAGGGATGTATGGAGAGCTTATGTCTGCACGGCTATGAAGCTACGGGTTCGATAGTGCCAGTGAGTTAGTTAGTTATGTTTATCGTGCCATGTGTCCATTGGAATTTATTTATTTTATTTTCAATATCTCATAATTTAGGTAAATTAGACCAAATTGTAACCTAAAAATAATTAAATTGGGATACTCGTCTTAAGAGCTGATTTGAAATAAATAAGAAATTATATAAATTACCACGCTATATATCTTAAGTATCATCTATTTTAAACTAATTATCACATAAAGATGGTGATATTTTTAAATTTGAAATAAATAATAAAATATAAAACCAGAAGGAAAACGCCCAGTTGGTAGATCAAGAATGAGGTGGAGAATAACATTACTATGATTTGAGGGAAGTAGATTATACAGGGAATGATTGGAAAACATTAGCTCAGGATAGGGATGTATAGAGAGCTTATATCCGCGCGGCCATGAACCTACGAGTTCGACAGTGCCAGTGAGTTAGTTAGTTAATTGCACAAATTATCTTGCTACATGTCTTCAATATGATCAATTTTTTAGTCTAATTACCATGTAAAGATAGTGAAATAATTAGAAATAAATAACTTTTCTGAAATAAATAAATAAACAAATAATTATCACGCAATACATAAGTATGATTTATTTTATAGTTTAATAATCATGTAAAGATTGTGAAATAATTTAAAATAAATGAATTGTATAACTACAGCTTTGCTTATTTTTTTACTCTACTGGTAAAATGATGGATTATCTTGCTACATGTCTTAAATATGATCATTTTTTTAAATCTAATTACCATGTAAACATAGTGAAATAATTAGAAATAAATAACTTTTCTGAAATAAATAATTATCACGCTACATAAGAATGATTTACTTTTTAGTTTAATAATCATGTAAAGATTGTGAAATAATTTAAAATAAATGAATTTTACAACTACAGTCTGGCTTATTTTTTTACTCTGATAGAATATTTTAAGTAAAACATGCAAGTAACATGGATGGCGTACACGTAGGCGTACAAAAAGAGCGTTTAGATAGAAGCATGGACATGACAGTAACGTAGAAAAGACCTGTTAAATCTAATGTAGTGGTGGAACCTCCACACTCGCACCCTCCCGACTAGCAAATTGGATTTTTTTAAAGCCCCTGTTTCATCGCTTTATTACAAGATCGGGAAATGAACTTCAATATGAGGTTTTAAAGAGCTCCACTCCTAACTACTAATTACAATGTTAATAATGTACAGGTAAAAATGTAGCTTCATCATTTGCCACATATGGTTTCAACCATCAACACGCAATAACCAATTACCATGAACAAGCCTATTCAGAAAGCTTTTATGAAAACAATACCAAATGCCCGTTCCCCGTAGATCATGATAAAATTTCTTTACCTCACTGATTCCCAATCGCGGTGCCGCGAGCTATTTTCGAATTTAATTTAACAGCTGTTGGTGCCTAATCCAAATACATTTATACTGTACATTGTTTCACAAGCAAATGTTATCATAAACCGTTATATTGTTTTTAACGCACAATTTAACAAAAATTGTGTTCCATGGACACATGTTATTTTTAATAACACTGCATGTTAATATCCTCTTTTTCTGAAATTATTAACATTGTTATTGCTTGGAAAATGGTTGCAACATATTACGCACACACGCAAACACACAAACACACACATGCTATATATATATTCTCCATTATTTACGAGAAGTAGCGGGAACTCAGTCTCCACTCCATCTAGTAGCTCCTATACCAAGTAAGCAAATTAAAGAGCCTCTCCTTTGTTAGGAGTTATTACACCAAGTTAATTTTTAGTTACCTTATTTGCCCATAAATGTCAAGAATAATATGCTGTCAACACACCGACTCAATGAGATTCTAACGGGCAACTAAGTTATTACTAGTAAATTTTCCTTATGGACCTTTTTATTCAGGCTTAAGGATCTTTTACGAGCCTGAAAATCCTCACACTCTGGACCCATGGCTTAAAGTTCTACCCGTAGGACTTGCTCCCTGGATTTTTCGGTCCTAAAAAATCCATCGACACCGGTCATATTTGAACCCGCGACCTTCGGGACTAATAACCACTAGTACACCGCGGCCGACAACATATACAGTAAAACTTGTTTAATCCTGAACGTGAATAATGCGGCAATCTGTCCAATGTGAACAAATTTGTTGGTCCCGGCTAAATAATAGTAATTTTACGTGTATTTATTTTGCATAAAACGGAATCTGTCCAACACGGAAACGGAAGGATATTTCTACAAAATTCATGAAAAAATATAAAGCGGAGGAGAGAGAGAGAGAGAGAGAGAGAGAGAGAGAGAGAGAGAGAGAGAGAGGAAATAAACTAGTTTCCACTTCAATGAATTCCGGTTAGGCTAAACAAACAATAAGAAATGATTCCTGCCGCCGGGTGAAGTATAGATTCTATCTGTACCTGAAATTTTCTTTCCGCCTCCCTGCAAACCCGTTATGCGAAATACAGATGCCTGTCTTACAAATAACCATTGCACTGTAAAATCTTGAATTAGTTTAAGGTCTGAGACCGATCTTTCACAGGTCTGTCTCAAAACTTAATTTTTTTCTGAATTTACGGAATAAAGATGGCTGAAACGTAAATATCATTCACATTAAACGAAAAAGTGAAAGATAAATCTCCAAATTTCCAGACCGATGCTCCAAAGTCAAGCTCTAGCTCTCGCTAAATCCATAAGGAATAACGATTTCAATGCATCTTCAGGTTGGCTGGACAGTTTTCAAAGACGACACGATGTAGTGTGGAATGAAATTTGCAGCAAATCAAATGATGTGGACGAAAGTGTAGTTAGTGAGCGAAAATCGAAACTGCATACTTGAATTTCAGGATACGCGCCTAAGAGACACTTTTAACGCTGACGAAACGGGTCTGTTTTTTCGCGCGTTACCGTCGAAATCGCTCATACATACTATACCTCACTTTTCAACGGCAGTACAACTACAATTAATCCAAGATACGTCAAAAGACATAAACGGTACTCTATAATCTAAGATTATTAATAAGTTTTGTTTTTTAATAATGCGGAATTTCGTACAATGTGGAAAAACATTGATCCTACGCGATTCCGCTTTGAGCAAGTTTTACTGTATATGTAATGCATATTTGGTCTGTTTGAATAATTTTACAAAATTCTTAGCAAATAATGTAAAATTTCTAAAAACATCGGAGAGAAACAATATTTATACTGAAGTCACAATTATTGATAATTGCAAGTCAGACATATTCCAACTTAAATTCTACCCTCCTTAAAGATAAAACTTTTCAAGAAATTTAAGGCCAACCGTAAACCTTTATAGATATTATAATAATTACACCTATATTATAGGAACATTTTACGTAATGAACACCGCTTATATTATTTATTAGCCAACACTTATAATAATAATAATAATAATAATAATAATAATGATTTATTTTAGCTGGCAGAGTTAAGGCCATAAGGCCTTCTCTTCCACTCAACCAGCGAATAGTAAAATTATACAAAAATTACGTACATATTACAATTTTAAGATATTAAAATACAGACTAAACAAAATACAATGATGATGGATCTAATACTAGCTAATGCTAACAAAAACATAGAATATAATAAAATTAAAATGATATAAAATAAAGTAAGTAGCTTCCTACATGTTATTAATAGAATGCTCTATATAGTTGTTATGTAGTTAATGTTTTCATTGTGTCGAACTTAAGATATCAGTTAATTTGGATTTAAATATTGATAGCGATTGACAGTCCCTGACATGACTGGGAAGTGAGTTCCATGCTCTAGCCATAGATATTGTGTAAGATTCAGAGTACAGACAGGTCCTGTGTTGTGGTATCAAAAGTAAAGAAGAGTCTTGTGATCTTGTTCCTTACTATGCTTATATTTAATACCATATTGTAACTGGTTTCGGTGGAATTGTGTCAGATCTAAGTTATTTAACTCCACAGTAGTTTACATAAAAACTCCACAATCTTCGTTGTATCTAACTCACAGGGACTATCAAAACCGTAGTGATTTGTTTCATGTAATGTATATTAACACTACCTTTTAGATATGTTTCGTATATACATTGTATGTAGTATACATAGAGGGCAGTGGTGCAATATGTAATATTACAGTACAATTAATTTATTTCAGTATAGTTATTTAGGTTGGCAACCCCGAAATGTAGGAAGTTGAACTTTCAATCATGGTCGCCATTGCTATAAGTACGACAAAACGCACTATCGCTAAAAAATGTATTTCATTACATTGTCTGTTTTTAAGTATGAATACAGCTTCATGAAGTAAGAACATAAGGAAACTTGTAATTTACAATATTGAGTGATTGCAATGCTCTTCTTCTTAAACATAATTTGTAGGATTTTCATCCTGTTTATTTCCAAAATCACTCCTCGGAGGAAGACTTATTGGATGTGCATTCACTGTCTATCCATCTCTTGGCTGGTCTTCCTCTTGTTCTTCTCGCGTCCATTGGTCTATCTTCTTTAGCTCTTTTTGCAAGTCGGTTTTCTTCCATTCTTTCTACATGACCCTTCCAATATTTTCGTCTATCTGTAATATATTTGGTTATGTCTTGAATATGGCATTTGTCCCTAATTTCTGTGTTGTATATTTTATCAAATAATGTTTTCCCCTGAATAGTTCTTAAGATTTTCATTTCGCATGTGCTTATTATTTGTTTAGTTTTTGTTGTGTCAGCCCTAGTTTCTGCCCCATATACGATAACTGGTCGAACTATCGTTTTGTATATGCGGGTTTTGCTTTCTATTGACATATGTTTGTTCCGCCAAATGAAATATTTCATATACCCTGATATTTGTGCTGTTTTATCAGCTTGTTTCTTTACTTCTTTTATTAAATTTTTAGTGTTTTTTTTAAAATACGACAAACGCTAGGAAAACGTCTACGATTACAATTGTGTTTTCTACAAATATCTGAACATAATCTACAAAATGCATCGACATGTGGGAGGAATCGCAGTATAGACAGATGAAAGTGATAAGAATAACAAACGACTGCGCGTTTATATTTAATTACCTAATCAATCAATAGAGCAAGGCTGGTGGCGGACAATGGCTGATTATGATGGATGGTCAGAGAGCATAGAATCGCACATCGGATGTCAAACAATGGCATCCAGAATAGAGGAAGTATAAGCATGTGGCAACACTGTACCATAGAGGAAAATACAACAACAAGCCGGGCAATTTGTCTCAGCATAACAGAACCAAATTTACCAACTCGACAACTGGCTATAATACAACATAAATATATGTAAGTTCACTTGCAATAAATAAGTTATTCTAGTTGGAAGAAAATGTGGAGTTTGTGATAAAATTGTCGGTATATCATTGATATATATATATTTGTATCCACAATCATAAGATAATAAAATTAAAAAATGCATTTCTTCTTGCTTTAATTGGTTCGGCATATGACACGATTCTTTTAGCGCTGTTCTAGTTGGGGGAACCGTACGACAAACGCCTATACAGTGAAGTATTGCCAATCGTAGAAAATGGCACAACTTTATGGCATTTGAAAATGGATCACGTTTCTTACAACACTATCGCACAGCATATTTAAATAATTCATTTTGTGATTTTTAATCACTCTAACTGCAATTTTATAAATTCAAAACTCCTTGCACTACAGGGCTAGAAGGCCCGTTGCCTACCAATTGGCTGCTACATGTGTGGTGGATGTCCATCCAGACATCATAGGGGTGACATGGTCAGCATTGTCGTATACCCAAACTTTACAGCTCGTTATATCAACTTAGAGTTGCTATTTATAGTAGCCACACCCAAATTTGCCAAGATTACCATTATCATTTTATTATTATTATTATTATCATTATTATTATTATTATTATTGTTATTATTATTATTATAAAATACTTCTGGATGATATTTCAATTGAGGCCAAAAAAAAGTCAAATGACCTTAATTCGTTAAGGAATATTAGTAGTATTATTGTTATTTTATTTATTATTATTATTATTATTATTCTAACTCTGGCAACTGAAGAGTATTAATATATGTGCATCTCAGTGTCACTTTTTATGAATATAGATGAGAATTATCATTAGGGAGCGGATTTTCAGGTTCTAAAAGTTAAGATTGCAACATAGTATAGTGATAAAATTAACGTAAAATAAAGTCTTTATACCCAATCAATTGATTTTTTAAATAATATAACTTACAAAAAATATGTCTCAATACTTTGTGTGGGATCTAACAGTATTACATTTATATTACACACCTTACTTTTAAATTAATAATAAATAATGTAAATAGAAATTATGTATTTTTAAATTAAAATTATGATGTGTAATACAAATGTAATATTGCTAGATTCCACACAAAAATTATTGAGAAACGTTTTTGTAAGTTATAGTATAAAAATAATTCAGTTGATTGTATATAAAGACTTATAAATTAATTTTATCACTATACTATGTTGCTATCTTAACTTTTAGAACCTAAAAATCCGCTCCCTAATTATCATCAACAAAATACTTCTATGAAAAAGAGGCATCAATACATGTGGAGTCTCAAATGTTGGCCGACTACTGCCGATTGATGACGACGTACATATCAGATTCAAAAAATGGTCGAAAATCATCATTATTGCCTACAATATTATAGGTAAGACAAAATGAGATGTATTTTTAACAATCAGTTTTAAATAAATATAGCTATTTATTACTGAAAATTATAACTACTTATCACGGATAAAAATCTCAAACTACAGGAATTCTCTCGTCACTTAATCTCATTAATGTCCCATTCTGCTAACCGTTGACTCGTCACAAATCGTACTATATCTGCTACTTCAACTAGCTGATTAAGTTCGTGGTTCATTAAGAGCATCATATTCAATCAGATCATCTTACATTTAAAAAAATCCTTAAAAGATTACGCTCCAACGTTCTAAGTAATGTTTAGTCTTTAACCGTTATTATCTAATTCCCACAGCAACTCTCGATCTTATTACAGAATACAACTTCACTTTAAAGTTTTTATTCATCATTTTAGACGTCATTATACGGTTCGAAGCTGGGCTAGATTACTATGTAATAAAAAATATAGACTAAACTTTGTCAAAATACAGAGAAAATGTGCGCTATTTTTATATAAATATATAAATGGTGCAAACGTTTACTGCATTACAAAAAATATTACACTGAGAAACAAAAAATAAACTTTTTTTTTGTCTCAGAAAGAAAAATATGTGATTCTGATAGTATTTTTTCCTCTGAATTCAAAGATGATACCGGTTTTTCTCCATCGTGCAAGGTTTCCGAGAGACAAGAATTTATAATTTCATACACTTTAATATTTTCTACATTCGTAACTACACAATATTTCAACATTCGGACTCATTTAGAAAGTAAGAAATTACGATTTTCTGCTATATTTCGCCTGTGGAGCATCCCTCTTGATAGTCTAACAATAATTGGCCAGCATATAAGGATTCCATTTGCCTTGATATACATTTTCCATAGCTGAAATCTCCAGATGAAAGTGTTCCCGTTTTATTTTACAATGGACAAATGAATGAAAAAAGTTTATTAACTATAATTATTTAAATCCATTAATTGAAATTGAAATAAAAAAACTGTGGGTGATGGAGAAATTCCGAATACATATATGAAAACACGATAAAATACTGCATTAAGTACAACTATTGCTACTCATGAGACAGAAATCATGTTGACCAGTGTTGTTATCATTTGTTTGATAGTGATTCATTCGGAAATCGCTTACATACAATCATAACTTTTACAGATGACTTACGATCTGGCGGTATTTTACCTATTTAATATAACGAAGGAACAAATATATTACAGAATAAAGCACACTGAATATGCATTCAAAGCTCAAACATGTCTATTGATATTTCGTGAACGACTGAATATATGCTAAAATCTTTGAACTCGTTATGTACTTACAGTGTCTCTGCTAACTGTCTGGAACACATCTGTTGTGGTCAGGTATATGAAATTCTATTGTCACAGGGGGTTGACAGACGAGGTTTAACATTAAAGAAGAGAATGTGCATATTAACACAACTTCCTTTTCAATTTGCGACAATAATTCAAGAACCTAGCTTTGAAATGCAGGTGATAGTAAAATAAATTTTAAACTATTATCAGACAACAATAATTATGAAACCATAAAATATAGAACATATTTAAAAATAAAATATTCATTTACGCAGATCTAAATAAGTGTTATGTTTATGAAATATGTAAAAATACCCAGTATACCCTGTAATATAGATTAACAAATGTGTCTTAAACCACTACATATATCCTAACATAGGCCTATGACAAATTTTGAACTTTTAAGTAATATAAAAGCAAATAGGCCTATGCATTTACAAAGAAATCCGAGCCTGGTTATAATATGTTTTAATCATCTATTTGATATTTAATTTATAACAAAATGTTTTCTGATCAGTTTGTGAACCTAAATACGAAAATCTTTGAACATTTTCACACATCTAATTTCCAAGTACCAGCTCTTCCTTCACATTACTTATTTCAATTTTACTATCTTCAGAAAAATGTATTTTATGAGTGAGGAAAAATATTTTTACGACTAATTTACAAAACTTTTTATAATCGTGAATGTTTTATACTACTATAAAATCAACTTAATATCTGAATGTTTGTAATATTAAACAATCATTTACGTAAACAGTTTTCATCCCTCACATAAATTCATTATTTTTAAAGTCATATTGTTAGTGGATATTAAGAACAATGGACTTAATTAAGTCTATGTAGATTTAGCTTTCTACAATTGTGTATTACCGAAGATAGTAAGAGTTGCAATTTTTCATACAAGTTTACATAGAAAGAGAGAGGGATATTGAAAACTTAATACGTTTATTGTTATTAACCAATAATAATATAATAATAATGGTTTATTTATATGATTATCAAATTATATTAAACTTAAAGTGGGAAATTAAACTAAGGTACGAATCGTACTTTTCTAAAAACACAGAATGTGGAGGAGTGAAATAATTTTTGTGACTATTTAACTCATGCCCCAAACGGGAGTCAATTACCAATCACATTTCAATGAATTTTGTTTTACAACCAATGATAGTCGTGTTTCACCTCGCTACTTATCGAATTCTGTTTACCAAAATGAAGAAAGCTCCTCCTTTTTAATATTCTGGTCAGAACATTATTTTACAAGAATGACTCTCCAACAAATACGTTGAATATAGCAAATTATGAACAGATTCCTTCTAACTACACATTTGATAATTGTGTCATCAACAAATAATTATTATTATGTTTTAAAATAATGATTTTACTAGAGTCGTTTCCTAAAAAAATTAATAACCCATAGTGTCGGTTATAATATACAGTTTGATTTTCATTTTTTCTCCACTTACAACATTGCGATCCTATTTGGCAATAAATAATATGATCAAGTTGGAGTGAATAAACATAACCACACATTTCTGATTTGATTTCAAACATAGCCGTTTACATTAAATAATTAAATATTTTAAAATACCGGTAACTACATTTAAATAGTGATTTTTCAGTAAACAGCTTAATTTTATTCGTTAAATAGTCCTAACAAACGCTACTCTTGATTTCCAAATCCTTTAGATAAATTGGAATCACTCGTGGCATTATTTATGATAAATTGTTATTTAAGTAATATATATATATATAACATATGCCAAACTAAATTAAAAATTATTAATATGTATATGGTTACAAATATATTTTCATCTATGATCCAGACTTCATGTTCTGCTTACAGAAAAATATCAAGTCTATAAATATAAACATCATATATTCCTTCAAACTAAAATACGGTAATTTTCAAGAACTACATCCACCACCGATATTTTTTCGCAATATATCCTCTACTTCTATATTCAATTTAAGAAGAAGTGCTATTTTCTGCAGACAGATCTTTTTGTTCCGATTAAAACATAATTGGATTTTATAAGACAAGTAATTCACAGAAAGAAGAAAAACGCCTGAAAGTTAAGGTAGTAGTGTCTGGTTGGACAGGAAATAAAAAGCCATTGTGGATGAAGATATTGCGGGGTGGTAGCGAGATTGATTCACCCCCTGGAGCCCATTTCTTGCCCCATTACAGCAACAATTTCATCTGGTCGCAATCTCCGGTCTCACAGATCAATACAACTAAATTACCATTCTATCATAATTTTATAAGCTGACACAAACAATTGTGCCGTTTTAACTCACCTTTATCCCTACCTAATCACGATATTAAACCTAATAATATCTGCTTTGTCCAGCAGTATAAAGATTACATGACAATAACAATTAAACCGTAGGCCTATGTTTTATATACGTCTAATTATCATGTATGCTTTATAGCATAATATATTAATAGGGAAAATCTATAGGATGTAAAGCGACTCAACGTACACAATCGTGGTTTTAGCCTCTCTTTTGGAAACGAGAACCTTTATATGCAAGTTATAATGATATAGCAAAAAAGCCATAAACAAATCAACAAAAATGTAATACTTGTTAATCCCGCTGAAAAAAAGAGAGAGAGAAGGCACCGCCAATTATTGGGGTGGGCCTAACTAACTAACTCACTGGTACTATCGAACCCATAGGTTTATGGCGCGTGGACATAAGTTCTCCATACATCCCTATCCTGAGCAAATGTTTTCCTGTATAATCTACTTCCCTTAAATCATAGTTAATGTTATTCTACTACCTCATTCTTGGTCTACCAATTGGGTGTTTTCCCTCTGGGTTTTCCTACAAGAAGCTTTCATGCACGCTTTCATTCCCCATTCGTGTCACATATCCTGCCCATCGCAGTCTATGAGACTTAACTGTTCTTATTAAATCTGGCTTCCTATAAAGACCATGTAGTTCACTGTTATGCAGTCTTCTCTATTCACTGACTGTTCATCTCTCCTTGGTCCAAAAATTTTCCTACGAACTTTATTCTCAAATACTCGTAATCTCATTTCCTCCCTTAAAGCAAGATTCCATGTTTCACGTCCATATAATATAACTGGTAGAAGAACACTTCTACATATTTTCAGTTTAACGTTTTTTTTAAAGGAGTTGGGACGTCAGGAGTCCCAGTAATGCATAATTGCACGCATTTCCAGAATTGAGTCTATGTTTAATTTCTTTGTGCATCTCATTCCTGTTTGTGATTATTGTTCTTAGGTATTTGAATTCAGCCACTTCCTCAAAATTTCCTTCATTTGTCATTAGCTGTCCAATTCCATTATATAATGTATTTCTATGCGTGACTATATATTTAGTTTTATTGATATTTACTTCCAGTCACAATTTCTTAGTGTTACTCAATAGTGTGTGCGTGTTGGCCTCGCTATCGCCCAATAGTACTACATCATCAGCTTAAACTAACAGCTTATTAATACAATTGAATTGTATGCTTTCTTCATCCTCTAAACATTTGATGGCATGCTCTAGTGCAAAATTAAATAGTAGAGGAGATAGTGCATCTCCTTGCTTAAACCCACTGAGAATTGATTGGGGTGGGCCTATAGATTAAAAATAGTTGTTTTTCCAATCAATATAAAACTAGCCTTAATCTTTAACCAGCTCTTCAATCTGTTTAATTTTTATAGTTTAAATAATATAACAATAAATTAACGTATAATGAATACTCCCAACTGTCAGAAAGCAGATTCACGTTATGAATTAATTTAGGCCTAAAGAATATATTTCTAAATTACTATTATGCCAGTAATAACTAATCTATTGTAATTGACGTTTTATTCCATACTATAATTCACATGACCATCACTATGGTCATGGGATAGCGTCGCTGCCTCATACCCAGCGAACCCCTGGTGCGATGCCCGGTCGGGACAAGTTTTCTGTGTGATTGTTGTCTGGGAGTTTTTCCTCGCCTGTAGGATATGTGCCAGAAAACGTTAAGACCCAAATGGTCTCTGAACATCATATGGCCATCATAATCATTACCATATTCGCCATGTTTAATATGAATGTGTGTGTGAATAGTGTGTTTCGTCTTAATTTTGTGTTGTCTCGGACACTTCACGTCCTTGTGTGGTCAAAAAGGTATAATTTAAAATCCCTCTCCCGACAGGTCACTCTAAGGCCCGGGTGGCGGTATCATGTAAAAGGCCCATATAAGGTAAGAGGTTAAACTAAGTTATTGGAATAGAACAATGACGTATTTCAGCACTGTACAATCTTATAAAATAACTGAAAATGTTACAGTATCATGTACTGTAATATTCACAAAAATTGACCTAATGTATAACAACACATGAATAAGGTATAAATAATTCCATGGCGCGACAGGCCTAGAAGGCCCTTAGCCTACCAGCCGGCTGCTGGCCTCACATCCACATGTGTCAATCACAGAGGTAGATGATCTTCTAGCCAGTGTAGGAGTGACATGTGGTCAGCATGTCAAGTCCTCCAGCCGTTATAGCTGGTTTTCTCAACCTGGAACCGCTACTTATTGTAGTTACCCAAATGCCTCACGATACTGGGTGGGCACCGGTCCCATACTGGCTGAAATACCATGAGAAAATGTATTCTTCCATGGAGACTCGAACCAGCGCAAGTCCCGTAGCTCTGCGCCAAGGCTTCCTGCCTTAATTACTCAGTTACGGCGCGGGACAATAGCAAATAATTCGCAAGGCTAAAGGTAAAAATGTGATCCCATACAGGCCGTATGAAGCCTTAGGGTAGTAGGAGGTTAATGCTCTCATCTTTATATGCAATCGACATGAGATCTCAGTCTGGTTTCATTCCTGCATTATGATCACCTTTACCCCTATAACTTTCTTTCGATACTCATTTCAGTTAGAGGCCGAATAGACTCCACGACCAAGATGCCTCCGAAAAGTTATGGCCAGTTTAAAAATCCTAATCCCACCTGGACTCAAACCATCGAACTTCCGGCTTCTACAAATTACATAAATAATGTCGCATAATCAGTATTTATGTGTCATTGTTAGATTAACTAAAAAATAATATAAAATATAATGCTATATGGATCGGAAGTTTGGACAATGACAACAACATATCAACAGAATAACTTCAGTTGAAATGGATTTTTGGAGAAGAGCTGCCAGAAAATCTCGACTGGAAAAAAATTAGAAATACAGAAATTAGAAAATGGATGAATGCAGAAAGAAATATAATGGATGAGATTAAACAAAGAAGGCTAAAATGGTATAAGAAGAATGCAGGGTGGAAGATTATCAAAGGGTGTCTATCCATGGAAAATTGAAAGAAGGAACAGAAAAGGAAGATCAAGAACACCTCGAAGAACAACATTCAAAATTCAATGAGGAAATTTGGTGTAACAGACGAAGACAAAGAGGACAGAGAACGATGGATAACTTTAATTAAGGGAAATTTGTGAATGTTTGTTGCAAACTGATAGTCTATAAGACCGTAGTCATTTACATTTACTTACTTTTTTAATTAATGTTAATTACTAATATTGGTTGGAGAAAACCCACAATGATGAGGAAATTCTCAAAATGAATGAATAAAAATAAACGATCTCACAAAAAATATATAAGTATTTTTAACTATTATGATACAATTTTGTCCACTGATGTAGTCTCATTGTAGCGTGGCTGTCTCGTACGCAGCGGAACTGCGTTCGATCAACTGTCGGGACAAGTTCCCTGGGTGATTTTTTTCGGGGTTTTTTCTTCACCTTTAATCAAATCTCACGAAATATTAGTGATCAAACGATCCCCGAACATCATCTGGCCGTCATAATTATATTTGCCATATTACAATGAATGTGTGTGTGCGTGTATATGTGTGCGTGTGTATGTGTGCGTGTGTATGTGTGCGTGTGTGAGTATGTGTGCGTGTGGTGTGTGTGTGTGTGTGTGTGTGTGTGTGGTGTGTGTGTGTGTGGTGTGTGTGTGTGTGTGTGTGTGTGTGTGTGTGTGAATGGTGTATTTCATCTTAATGTATGGTCTCGGAGGAGGTCCAGACATTATGCTGATCGCTCATTCGGGGAGGTTCTCCATGTCTTTATGCGGTCAAAAAAGTCTGTGTATGTGACCCAAAGTTTAAAATCCCTCTCACGACAGGTTGTGCCACGTGAAGCCCGTTTGGTCCATGGCATTTAAAAGTACCTATATGATGGAAGGTTAAATTGAGTTAGTGTAATGGAATAATACAATTTTCATTAAATTTTGCTAATAAAAGTACTGATTAAATCAGTCTTCATTTGTTTCTTTGTTCAAAGTAATATTGAAAATGGCTGAATATGCTTTCATAACTGTGGGTTTAATTAAATTATTAATATATTATTAGCACGTAGTTTTAATACACTGCTTTCACTCGCATTTTATCTTGAAATGGAACTAATAACTTCAAGTTTACATACGATACATTTACAAATATTTGTATTCCACCGTAATGAATTTAAACATGTGACACATTTCATTCGGTTCAATTCAATTTTCATTACCTCGATTTCCGATATCTTCTATATTATTTATAACTGTTCCTGATTATTTCGACTGGTTACTTGTTAGATTTCTGTTCCTTCGTCATATAATAAAATTCTCGTTTATTCGTGTTAACGAATAACTGTTTTCTTTTAATGTATTCTGAGGCTCCGTAGTTCATAGTAATGTTTTAATTTTCTAATCATTAGTTCTAAAACAAAGTGATCTCGAGTAATAACTACATGCCATCAGCAAATTGTAAATTAAACAAGAATTTGTCTTCCATTTTATTCCCTTTCTTTATATTATATTAGCAGCTTCGTATATATTTTTCTAACGTATCTCTCTCTAAACAAATTCGACATATTCATTTTTAAATAATGAAATTTGACATTCATAGTAAATCAAAATTTGAAGAATTAAAAGTATTTTAGGAATTATTTTCAAACATACTTATTCTTAACCATAAAATCATATTTTTGAATCCTTGTAATGTAAATGAAGCAAAGGAGTGCAAGTGCATGTTTTGTAGTATTGAGAAAACGGGTTTAAAGTTGAAGTTGTGTAAGAAAATCATAGATAATTGAATAATATAGCAATCATTCTTTATCTACTCCTAACGCATACACTTATATCCCATTACCACTAAATAGAATCATGCTTCAATAATGTAATTGTTCACCAAACTTTTTTTTTTGCGAAATAAAAATCGCTTACACCTCTTCTCTTCTAACTGTCTCAAACAAGTATTGCTTAAGCCCGATTTCTAAAAGGTAATTTCAAATGTGATATTGCATCTATAGCATTAATATTATAGACTAAATTCTTTAGCTATAAATTGAGGGAAACTCTTTTCTAATTTTAAACATATCTTAAAGCACTCGAAACCTTTATTTACTTTTCTTACACAACTATACTTATTTTATGAAATATACGACATAACCAAAACTTCAACTCACCAATCTAATGAGACTCCGTTCGATATAATTCCGAGAAGTCCATCTGAAACAAATAAAATAGTTGTTGAATTTAAATGCATATAAACATTTCATTTAACTGCTGGCATTATTATTATTATTATTATTATTATTATTATTATTATTATTATTATTATTATTATTATTATTATTATTATTATTATTAATTACCATTATTATTATTATATTATTTCTATTATTTTCTATTATTTTATTATTATTATTATTATTATTATTATTATTATTATTATTATTATTATTATTAAACATAAGAATACTTATATTTAATTAATGTTGGGAAGTAAACATTATGAGGTATAATCATTAAAATTCATCGGAGAACATATTGTTTAAACAACTCACCTCATAGGATTCATACTTCCATGATATCGCGATTTCAAACATAATCATGTTCATCGTCAGCCATAACTCCGACGATGAACATGATTATGTTGAAATCGCGATATCATGGAAGTATGAATCCTATGAGGTGAGTTGTTTAAACAATATGTTCTCCGATGAATTTTAATAAGAATACTTACTTACTTACTCACTGGCACTACGAACCCGTAGGTTCATGGCCCGCACGGATATAAACTCTCCATACATCCCTATTAAACATAAGAATAGATAATAGATACCAAATTACAAATATATAAATCCATAATTCGAAGAACGCTAACATACGGTGCAGAAACTTGCAGTTGAATAAAATTTTGAGTTTAAAAATTATGTCTAGATATTATATTTTTAAAAAAATCAGAAATATAATCATTAGACAACAAATGAAAATCCAAAATTTAATATTAGATTTTGTGAGATACAAACAACTGGAATGGTATTGTCATATCGTAGAATGCCAGAGAGAAGATTATCCAGGCAAGCTTTGGAATGGAGTCCATCTGGGAAAGGAAAAAGAGGTCACCTAGATGTAAATGGATGAATGATATAAGAGGAGGTATGAGGGAGATAGGTCTGGAAGAATTGGAATCGGAAAACAGAGAAGAATGGAGAAAGAAGATAAAAATTTAAAAAGCTTTGGACATAGGAAGATGTTTTATTACATTGTATACCTGTTTATAAATGTATTATTATTATTATTATTATTATTATTATTATTTATTACTATTATATTACATGGACGCAATGAAATATAATTTATGCTCAAAAATATGTTACTGACCATCATCAAGACTTGAAGTTTCATTTTCGATACAAACTACTTTATGGTTAAATACTGTAAATAATATATTATATTAATATAATAATCACGTTATTAACATAAGATGCACGACTCATTTAAATATTACATATTCTAGTTATACAAATTATCAATCTGATTATAAGTTTATCCGTGTTGAACTTTACAATTTACAGACAATTCGGATTTAGGTTAATTATATCGACGTATTGTGATTTTAAATTCAATTAACTGCATCATCCCTCATAATTATTCTCTTCATACATGTATCAGTATACATCAAGTACAAAATATCACCTAGCAACATATAAGCTATAGCTTTCTAGGAAAAATTCTCATTTGAAAAAAAAAAAAACATTGAGCAACAAAAAATAAACGTTTTTTGTCTCAGAAAAATATGTGATTCTGATAGTATTTGTTCTCCTGAATTCAAATATGATATCGATTTTTCTCCATCACGCTAGGTTTCCGAGAGACAGGAATTTATAATTTCAAACACTTTAATATTTTCTACATTCGTAACTACATAATATTCGAACATTCGGACTCACCTAGAAAGTAAGAAATCACGATTTCCTGCTATATTTCGCCTGTGGAGCATCCCTCTTGATGGTCCAACAATAATCGGCCAGCATATTAGGATTTCATTTGCCTTGATATATCTTTTCCATAGCTGAAATCTCCTGAGTTAGCTCATTTGGTTTTATTTTACAATGGACAAATGGACGAAAAAACGTTTATTAAAAAAAATATTATTTAAATCCATTAATTTAAACTGAAATAAAAAAAAACTGTGAATGATGGAGAAATTCCGAATATATATTTGAAAACACGATAAAAAAAACTGCATTAAGTACAACTATTGGCACTCATGAGACAAAAATCATGTTGACCAGTGTAATCGAAGCTATCTAAAACGAATGGAGAATAGAGTATTTTTTTCTCAAAAAAAATATCCTAACGCAATTTATGCATTTAATTAAAATGTATTACTTTTTTTTAAAGATAATTCCATGTCAACATACAAATTACTTTATGTGATTTTCTTGTGTCCACAATTCTTTATTCTCGAGTTTTGATGGACTCGGGATATCACGTTCGCTTCTAGATCCGAGGTTCGAGGGATATAAGTTAAAATTAATCGATTCCCTTATCACAGATGTAGTTGCATCTTAAAGTACCCACGGATATTAAAAGCACATCTCTGGAAACATTCCATGGCATGGCGCCGTGCTTAACTCGTTGCAAAAACAAGCGAAGTTAAATCCACGAAACAAATAAACATTAAGTGACTCCTAAATTCTAGCGAAAACTTGTTCTTACTTCACATTGTCTTAGATCATTCTTAAAATAAAATAAGTTAAAATATACCTTCTTAGGTAAAATCCGTCGTCCTCAACTTATAAAATATGCAATCTTTATGCCTGTAGGCCTTTCAGAACATCCGTTCCATCTTCAGCAGGTCCCTCTTCGCTACAACATGTAGTATGATGGTTGATGCTGCAACAGCACATTAGGAGCATCAACCATCATACTAGATGTTGTAGCGAAGAGGGACCTGCTGAAGATGGAACGGATGTTCTGAAAGGCCTACAGGCATAAAGATTGCATATTTTATAAGTTGAGGACGACGGATTTTACCTAAGAAGGTATATTTTAACTTACTTTTTTATGACTCTTCACCTCAACGGTTTTAACAATGAATTTTATTAGTATAGATCATTCTTATTTTAAAAATATGAACTTATCTAAAACTGGTGAACCCTTGTATGTTGGAGTTATAAACCATCCCATAATAACTGAATCGATAATTTTGAAAATGGTTATATCCTACTTTTTTTACAAATTTTCTTTTGACGGTTTTGCAGTCCTTGAGCAGTCTTCTCCAAGATCATCATAGCAACTCCAGCCGTGAAAGCCTAAGTCAATCATCATCATCATCTTCATTCATGGATTAGGTCTGTTGACCCGTTCCGACTTCAGCCCATCTCTTTCTAGGTCTGCCCACATCTCGGGTGCCTTTAGGTTTGTATTTTGTTATTTGTTTTGGATATCTATCTTCATTCATTCTGTCTATGTGTTGCTTCCATTTTTGTCTATATGTATCCATTTTATCAGTTATTGCAAATATTTCAAGTTCCTGTCTTATTTCTGTGTTCTTGATTCTGTCTTCCTTAGTGCACCCTTTAACAGATAACCTAAGTCAATACATACGAAATATTGCCCGTTTTCATATGGAATCCATGAGTTGAATCGAGGCGGTTCCAGAAGGGTATTGGTGGTGGGCCACACTGATTTTTTCGAGTTTTTTCTCGGGGTTCTCCCATTTCCCGAATTTCATGCAACTAATATTCTCCACTCCTCTTCCCTCCTCATCAAGCCATTTCATCTCCATTCAATCACTTCATATCACCTTCCTTCTCATGTTAGCTAGAGAAAATGATCTGATTTAGCAAACATGTGTTTTAAATATGTGGCTGAGTTGATCAAATGGGGTTACTCTTCTTCTTCGGCTTTCCCCCACTTATAGGTTTGCCGTCTTAAGTTTCCATTTATTTATATCATTCAAATCTCCTTCTTCCAAATTCCTATCATCCATTATAGTTCTGACATAGGTTTTCCAATTCCATCTTGGCCTGCCACGTTTATTTCTTCCAGGGAGTGACCATTGGTACATATTTTTTTGCCATATTTCATTTTACATTATTTGTAAATGGCCATATCATTTAAGAGTTTGATTTTCAATCCTCTTAACAACAGATGTGGTGACATTCATTTCTTCCCAAAGGAATTCATTTCTTATTTTATCCTGTCTTATTTTTTGAAGGCTCCTTATAAGATAATTAAATTGACCTGTTCTAATTTTATTCAAGGGTCACACTCATACATATACATTTCCTCATGACTCCGAGCCTCTCTAACTACTTTGGACTATTGTAACCCAACTTCGAGGCCTCAGCCCAAATAAATGGTGGATGAGTAATTAGTGAATGCATGGTGTATGTCGAATCAGAAACAACAAAACAGACTACATATCACAGTAGGGTAAATTTCATCTCATTAATTCCATAAAATAAAGATTGCTAAGGCAATGAAAAAAAAATTGCTTCATAATATATTTGTGTCACAATTTTCATAATTTGCATATTTTGTTGTTATGATTTCACAATTTACTATAATTCAGGCTAGTTAATATAATTTCTGGGTAAAATCATAATGCATGATTATTTATTTATTTCGATAGTTTTAACAATTTTGAAATATCTTTTCTACTTAACTAATACAAATATGAAATAATACACACTACTAGTGGTTCTGCATTTAGTGCAAATAAATACTAGTATTAAGAACGAGCATTCAAATTAATTGCAAATCTCCGAAAATAACGAAATAATATAAGTTATATTTCATCAAATTGCACGGCTTGATAAAATATAGTCATAACATAGAGATAGATTAATCAGAAATATTTGCCTTAACTGGCTATTAATTTAAGTAAGAAAATAGTGCGATAACACTGGTCAACATGATTTTGTCTCATGAGAACCAATAGTTGTACTTAATGCAGTTTTTTATTGTGTTTTTTTCAAATATGTATTCGAAATTTCTCCATCACCCATAGTTGTTATTTTTTCCTTTGCCCAGCAACCAATCGAAGGGACTATTATTATGCTTTTAAGTCTTATACGAAACGCTGGAGGGAAAATTTTCTATAAGATCGTAACAGGCCTTGGCCTAATACTTGGAAGGAAGAAGAAGAAAAAATAATTTTTTTAATAAACGTTCTTTCGTCCATTTGTCCATTGAGTGATGAGCACGGGAAACACTTTCATCAGGAAATTTCAGCTACGGAAAAGAGATACCAAGGCAAATGGAATCCTAATATGCTGGCCGATTATTGTTGGATCGTCAAGAGGGATGCTCCGCAGGCGAAATATAGCAAAAAATCGTTATTTCTTACTTTTTAAGTGAGTCCGAATGTTTTAATATTGTGTAGTTACGAATGTAGAAAATATTAAAGTATTTGAAATTATAAAAACCTATCTCTCGGAAACATTGCGTGATGGAGAAAAACCGATATCATATTTGAATTCAGGAGAAAAAATACTATCAGAATCACATAATTTTTTTCTTTCCGAGACAAAAAAAGAGTTTATTTTTTGTTACTCAGTGTAATATACGGTTAATCTGCACATATTAAATGCAATCAAAACCTAAAAGTGTTAAATAAAAAGTGAAGATATTTCTTGTTTATTATGAAGTGACGGGGAAAGGAATGGGCATTGAACCAGTAACCCATAAAACAAAAATCACGACAGACTTACTCTTCACTGGTAACAGAGCGAAACACAAATCCCACCTTTCACATTCTCAACAATACAAACAATAACAGTTTCCCAGGTATGACAAGAATTGTACATCGTTACGTTACTGTGAATTAAACGCAGTTAGCAATAATTAATTACCTTTCCTCTGTGAAATTACCTTCACATAATTTCGCAAACCATGATTCCTTCAGTATGTCATAATAGCCTAATGATCTTTATTTCAAAATTTATTTAAACATGTTCAACATTTGTAATTGTTATTGGTGAAGGAATTTATTGGAAGGAAATTATATTACGAAGCGAGATAATATCGATTTACTGTGACCATTTAACTCATGCCCTAAATATAAGTCATTGATCAATCACGTTTCAATAAATTTGTTTTACAACCAATAACAGTCGTATTTCATCTCGCTCTTTATCGCATTGCCTTTACCAGATCCTGCTTTTGTGATAAAGAAAGGTCATCCTTTTTAATATTCTGAACAGGTCAGAGCATTATTTTGCAGTGACTGACTCTCCAACAAATACGTTGAATACAACAAATAATGAACATATTCTTCGAACTACACATTTGATAATTGTGTTTTTAAATAATGATTTTACTGAGTGTTTCCTAAAAATAATTAATATCCTATAATGTTGGTTATACGAGTAATATACAGTTTAATGGATTTCATTGTTTCTCCACTAGGGTGCATTCTTACAATGTTGCGATCTTAGTGAGTCATCGCTGATTCCGATCCTATTGGCAATACATAATATGATCAAGTTGCAGTAAATAAGCATAACCACACATTTATGATTTGGTTTCAAACTTCGCCGTTTACATGAAATGTATAAATATTTTAAAATACAGGTAACTATATTTAATTAGTGATTTTTGAGTAACAGCTTAATTGTATTCGTTATATAGTCCTAACAAATGCCACTCTTGATTTCCAAATCCTCTAGATAAATTCATTTGTCACTTCGTGACTCGTGAATTTATCGATTATTTGGAAATTATTCGTGACATTACTTATGATAATAGGCCTACAATGGATTCGTATTCGAGAGTTATGGGGTTAATCCCGGTGAAAACGAATCTTAGCCTTGTATGCCCTATTATTACAATATTTCACAACCGCTAAGACGATGGTAGGATTGAATTTTCATTCAAACTACGTACTCCAAACAATCCTAGTGTTATATAAAATGTTGTGCTGTCTTTAAGATGAGACATGAAGTTTCTTTTACTGTATGATGCATTTTTTTTCACTCATATACCACATTAGTGCCTTCATGTCCTTGTCTATAGGACAACCCTAAGACTTTTATTTCTCATAAATAAGTACGTAAAACTTAAAATTATTTTTTATTCCCTATAGTGGTATTTTTAGATTTCAATCTGAATAAAACTTAGTGCTATCATTCCAGTTAAATTTTAAAAAATCATTGTACAAGTGTGTTTAATTTTTTTTTTTTTTCAGTCCTGTGTTCATTGAAAGCCAGCAGATTCACTCTTCCCATGTTAATAGCAAGTGACGAGAAGTTAATTAATATTGACAAATAAGTATTTAATATATATTGGACATTTTGAATTAAATTAAATGGCAGAATTCTCTATTTAAAAAAATAACAAAAAGTAGACCATGGGGGAAAAGGGGAATATGGACGAAATGGGACAAAAGGGGGGCAAACAAGCTGAAGGTCTCAAAAAAGGGAAGGAAAAAAAAAGCGATAGAAATTGCGACCATTCTCAATTTCAGGCAATATCTCACACATCGGTTTCTTTCAGAGAGTTCCAATTAGACATATAAAAAACTGTGCTCCTAAAAATTCCTTCTACTTCTTCTTCCTTTCATGTGATAGACCTAGTGATCTGTTACGGTCTCAATCCAACGTTTGAAGGGTCTGCCCAAAGATCTCTTGCCTGTGGCTGGTAATTTAAGATCTGACGTGGTATTCTTGTTCTGCTCATTCTTCGTACGTGAGATTTCCAGTTGTTTCTGTATTTTTGTACATATTCCATGACTAATTCTGTGTGTAATTCTTTGAGAATCTCAGAATTCCTTTTACGGTCTGTTCTTGAGTAGCATGGAGTACGTCTCATAAATTTCATTTCTGCCGCAGTTAGACTTTGTTCATCTACACTGCGAATTGTCCAGCGCTCACTGCCGTAACATAATATGGGTCTGGCCAGTGTTTTATAAATTCTAGTTCGT